>CAEGAF010058805.1:0-28804 GCA_903067075.1 Micropoecilia bifurca
CACACACACACACACACACACACACACACACACACACACACACACACACACACACACACACACACACACACACAAAGAACAATGTTTTACAATCAAGAGAGAAGAGATGATGGATGGAGAAACAAAATTCAAGGACAAAGAGGCTTGATTATTGAACTACACAAATCAAAGAAGTATATGAGTAAATATGTTCCCTCACATGAAAAAGTTTTAAAATTTCTACAGAATAATAGTGACGATGTCTGGATCAAGTATATGGCTGAATCATTAGTCTTATATGTTAATTTTAATGACAAACACTAATCTTTTTCTCTTTTTTTATTCCATCTAAAACGGCGTTTCTGGAATATTTGTCAGGATTTTACACAGTGGATCATAAAACCATCATAATAAAGATAATCAGTGCTAAACCTGCAATCTGAATATGAAAATGGAAAGACTTCAAAGTATCCTGGCTGCAGTAGGACTAATCACGACGTCCAGGGGAGAACATGAACTCACGAGCAGGAAACTTGCTGATGTTGTTGCTGACGCGAATGAGCATCCGCGCCCCTTTCAGATGATCTCCTTTCTTCACGTGGATCTGCAGAAAAACAGATGCTGACTGAAAAACGCTACAGCAAAAAAAAAAAAAAAAAGAACAAATATTTGAGTTGCTCCTCTTCAACGCCACCGGCAGCCGGAGGACGACGATCGTCACCTTGACCAGTAGATACGAGTGGAGGATCATCAGGTTGGTCGCCATCTCTGCCGGGATCTTGATCTTCTGAGCCTGCAGCTCTGTGTACATGCTGAACAGAACGTCATGGGCGTTTCTGTAGTTCCCTGCGGTTTTAACACACACAAAGCGATCAGACGAAAAAACAAGGCTCAGCTGCTACCAAGAAGGTCAGCATTAGTGAGGTCTGTACCGGCCGACTGCTCCTCTCTAGCGATGATGGTGGCAGTGTGAGCTGCCTCGCCGTATCGCTGCAGGGCCATGTAGAGGCGGAACAGGTACTTGGCCTCCTGGGAACGACGACACCCCACCCCAACATGACAGTCTTGACATTAAAGTAGGATTACCAAAGTTATTATTTGCTAAAAGCCAAAGATAACAAAAGGGAGAAATGTGTACACACACCAAGATCCCTAAGTATTTAAACAGTTTAGGGAAAGATCAGCTGATGATGTCATAACTGTGATATTCAAAAAGGTGTCGGACACAATTCAATCTGCCAAGACATCAATGAGATAATAATAGATCACAACAAGGCAAGCTTGTTGAAAAACAGGAATGTTTGACATTTAGACAACAACCAAATACTAAGAAAAGACGTTTCTGAATTTTAGTAATCAGTCAAAAATCTGTTTCTCCTATCATTCTGGGATTTAGCAACGAGAAACAGAATGGAAATCTGACCAAAAACACGGAACGTTTAGTCAGAAAGTTAGAAAACTGTATCCAGTGTCAACTGTAAATTTTTAACAATCTTTTATTAAAAAAAAATCGTAAGAAAAAAAATGTAACATTTCATTTTTAGCACATTTAACAAATTTCAACTCCAGTTTTTTTCAATACAAGCAGTTGCTCGCCAGTGAGCAGACGCCTTTTCAGCATGAGGAAGGTAAAAGCACATCTGTCTGCATAACCAAAGCACAATGGAGCCGAAATCACTTTGCGGTTTTAGAGACTTTCCACTTCAAAGGAAGAAGGTAGAGGCGACACCGAACTGTTAGAAAACAAGCAGTCGCTAAAACTACAACGAAAATACAGAATCGCTTGAGAGTTTATGAAGACAAGGTGGCACAACACTGCAGATCGACATGAACAAAAGACATATTATTATAAAATGCTTTATTACCATGGGCATCCCGTCACTTTCTCCCAGCAGATATTCAATCAGCTGATTGGTCAAAAAGTTGTCTTTGGCTTGTCCCACCTGATTTGGGAACAAACACCCAGAAGCACACAGTCAGCTGAACGGATAATAATTATAATTTTATTTACTTAAAAACTCAGTTAAAGACGAGCAGCTCTCACCGTCTCAATGGCCAGCTCAATCGCCTGGTTGTCTTCGGTTTTTGGACACTTCAGGAAATGATTTAGAGCCTAAAAGGAGATCATAACCGTTACCTTTATGAAAAGCAATAATGAGTGAACAAAGAAGCCAGAGCCTCTTACTTTGTTGTACTGCCCACACTTGTGGAAAAACTTGCCAGCCAGAAGGTGTTTCTTCTCTCCCTCAAAGTACAGAGCAACGCTCTGATAGTCCTCCTGCGTGGCTGCAGAGCCTGTCCACCACAAACACAACTCAGCAAATCTAACAATGACCGAGGCTCGAGTTACAAAAGCCACTGCAAACAGCAGAAAAAAACCCCCCTCAACAGTCAAGCTGTAAGATCTGGACGCAGGTTTACGGTGTAGCTGACCGATGATGTCTGCGTAGACCTCCATCTGTCCGTGCTGCTGAGCCAGCTGGAAAGCTTCGTCGTTACACTGAGACAGAACCAGGAAGTGGATGGCTGAGCCGTAGTCGTTCAGCCGCAGGAAGAACCTGGGGCACAAACAAAATGATTGTGAGCTGAAATGATCAACTGTGATTTAGAATATCACAAATTACCTTTGGAGACCACCAATAAAAAAAACAAACAAAAAAAACCCCCAAGCACTAATATCAAAGGCATCAAAGGTCCAGTGCGAGTTAATGCTGCTATAATAAATGCTTATCATAGGAACTGTGCCTTAAGGAACTAAACTGACTAATACTGAAACTCTGGATAAATATGTTGATGCAAATAAAGTACAGAAACATTAAATCAATGAAAAAAACCCAGCAGCTTTTGGTTGTGCGTCCATCTTTGGGCTTGTTTATCCCACCTGGCAACCATTTTTGCTCCGTCGATGCTCTGAGTCTCCCTGACAACCCGAACTGCAGCCTCCGGATTGTTCAGGTGGTCCAGCAGCACACGGATCATGTTATCCCAGTCCTTTGCGCTCTCATAGGCCTGAGCTGCCTCTTTATATCTGATGTACACAGAACGCTTTGCGTCAGATTTGTTGTGCCTTTTCGGCTTTTATCAGAGGAATAAGACAGAGAAGCCGAGAACCCACTTGCCATCCGCCTCCTTGGCCTTTGCGTACTGGAGATGAATCTTCAGAGAGGAAACATTCGGGAGCAGCTCTCCCACCTTCGCCCTGAAGGAACAAGAAGGAAAGAGTCACTGAAGTGAAAACACAAAGTGCTGAAGGTGTAACTCACCAGTTCTTGCAACGAATGTAAACCAACGCAGCTTTATCGTAATATAACCCCTTTTCATACAACTGAGCAGCTTCAGAGAATTGCTGCAAGGAGAAAGAAAAACAAAGACGACAGAAATCAAGACATTCAAAATGACATTTAATGACTAAGGTGTTGAAATGATAGTCAGAGGAAACAGATTCTCACAGTCCAGACTAGAAAATCTGACCTCTAAGTAAAATCAATGCTGCGTTGTTTTTTTTTTAGAAACACATGAGATAAAGGGAGCTGACCAAAGGAGGAAATAAACTTTTACATTTTTATTAAAGATAACCCGAAGTTCTATCCTGATGAGGATCGCCTTAAAACCGTGAGAACAAAATCTGCCTCACACAGTTTCATAATCAGTCACATTATCCGATTCATTCAGCAATAAAAAGCGTTGATTTAACTTAACATTTCAGGGTCTAAACTTATTATGGTGTGTGCACAGTTATTACACAAACCTGTGATCATTCCACAAGTTTAAAAACTTATTTTAGACTAATATCTGTAAAAATATTAGCTTCAGGTGAGAATTAGTGTTTTGTAACTTGTTTGTTGTAAAAGCCCTGCAGCAGGTTTAGGTTCCCCCCTTCTTTTCTTCTGCCGTATAAAATGACCGTCTGCTTTCAGTAAACAGTAATTTTTCCTCGCAATCTGTTACACGAACAGCTCTAGTCTTCTTCTAATGAAGTTGTTAGACCTGGTTGTATTTCACAAAAAAAGGACCTTCTTCCTTAAACATATTCTCAATATCTCATTTAAATGAAGGGAAACTGCATGAGCTCAGGGAGCTGCTGTTTCTGCAGCAGCGCTTATTATAGGAGCAGATCTGCTTCTGCTGACTCCAGAGACCCACCAGAGAGGAAATTAGCAACAAGTGGAGTCTCCCCTCTAGTGATTCAGATAAATATCTCCGTTTCTACCTTCATGCTCTCCAGTATGGCTCCACATTCCTTCTTGAGGACTCTGCTCGGGTGCTGGATGGCCTGAGCTGCTCCTCTCCGGATGTCGCCCATCCTGATGGACATCCTGGCTATTCCCGCCTGGCAAGTCTCGTCGTGCTCCTGGAACTGCACAATCAACTTTATTAAAGACGCAGAATAGGTCCATAGTGTGAAGATCTAAAAAAAGAAAAACAATGATAAAATTATAAAATACAGTAGTAAAAAATTTAAAATATAGCAAGCACAAAAGCAAGTCACCGAGTTGCCATAAGGCTACATCGCCAGTGAGTCCACATCTTGGAACAGAAAGAGGAGGAGGAGAATGTGGACAGAGCAGAAAGCATTTGTTTTGATTATGCACCCAATGTCTTGCGCCTTGTCATTTACAAACAGCAAGGCTCACACTTTGTAGATTTGAACCCCGTCATCAAATGTAGGGAAGGAGATTTACTTTATGATTCGTTCTGCTTTAAAAAAAATCAAATCCTCTGGACTTTACTAATTCATTGATGTGGTGTATTTCTGTGCTACTGTTTAGTTATTTGCTGCTGTGCTTACGGCTTTCTATAAAAAGAATAATTCTGAAAACTGAGAAGGATTTGGGAAGAAAACTGGAATTGGAACAAAGCAGATTATTTCACTTACAAGATAATTTCCTCTTGTGAGTGAAATAATTTGTCAGTGGAACTAGTAACGTTTTTACCAAGAATTAAAACTTGCTCTTATATCTTGTTGAAAAGTTACTTGTAAGTTAGTCATGTTTTAGATACTTTCACTAGAAACTAGACTAAAAGTACTTGGTAAGATTGTGTGTTTTTGCAGTGACCGTTTTCAAAAACCTCATCATTTTAAGTTTTAAATAAAGTTTCTGAAAATGATAACTAGCTGTTGCACAACTCCATAATCCTCTGTGCTCCTTTCGGCTTCAATGGTCCAAAACATTGTTAAAAAGAAACTAATTAATGCAATGTGACCTCTTTGTTATTCAAACCTTAGCCTTAAAGTCTGAGGTTGTGATTGAACTTACTTTATTCTGGTGCGTCAAACCTTTCTCATAGTGTGTCAAAGCGTTCACATAATCGCCACTGGAAGGAGAGGGATTTAAAATCAGTTCGGAGTCAGTCTCTTAAATGGTGCGTACAGTGTGTGTGTGTGTGTGTGTGTGTGTGTGTCTACACCTACATGAACTCCAGATGGACGGCGTACTCTTTGGAAATGAAGGGAATCTGTTCTTCTGCGAGCCTCTTGGCCAACATCAGAGCGCTGTCCCAGTGCAGCAGGTCTCTTCTCATCTTAAACACAAACAACACATCATCATGTGATCCTTACTGTTTATGACACATTTATTACACAGAGGTTTCGCCACATACCAAAACCAAAACCTATTGATCACAAACAGAATGTGAACAAACCTCCAGAGCAGCTGCTGGACAGCTGGAGGACAGATAAAGGTCCTGGGCCAGGTTGTATTCATCCAAGCACATGGCCAAATGTCCTGCCAGTAGGTTTTTATCCTCTATACCCTGAAAAGATTTCAATTCAAAATAAGGGAGACGTGTTGCTTTGTTTACAGAGATATCTGACAGGGGGAGAGCGTTGAACCTTGATCGACTGTAAGGATATGACCATGCCCACGTTGCCACTCATCCGGTAGATCTGGATGGCCAGATCCACCTCCATGTGGACCAGACAGGCTCTGCCTATTTCAGCCCAGTCAGCTTCACTGCCTCCAGACTTGCACAGAGTCCAAGCCTCTGTGAACCTGCAAAAAAACATCGAACCATTCTGCTGGGCGTTAATTGATTTAAGACACATAAGGTCAAAGCGCACAGGTCGCTTCCATCTTCTAACTTTCTGCTGGACCGGTCAGTTCACCTCTAATGGGCTTGAATGATGATTCAAAATCAACCGTTTTACGTTTGTTACTTAAAAAGCAAGTATAAACAAGTTCACCCTCCCAATCCTGTTAAATGGCTGTTAAATGATCTCGCTTCACAAAGGAAGTTGCTCCATCCGTGCAGCATTTAGTCAAATGAAACATTCTCACATCTAAACATACTCGAAACAGGAAAGTGTTTCCAGCGCCGACCGACCGACTGACCTTTTGAGCTGGAGCGCCTGACTGATCTGCTTGCTGAGCTCTGAAGGAGAGTCTTTCAGCTTGTCAGGCGAGGTTTTGAGAAACGAGTGTGTGTGCAGAACGACTTCGCTTGTCTTCCCGCTGGTCGTCTGACAAGTCAGCTCGCCGTTGTAGAAGAGCAGCGGCCTCTGGGAGTAGAGCAGAGCAGTGCTCCCCACCAGCACCACCCGCGGACCTGAACACGACGACGGCAACGGTGAACGAGCGTCTCGCCATAACTGACAGTGTGTCTAATAGTAATACGTGGCATCGTCCTACCGTATATTGTCCTTTTATGCAACGCGTAGGTGTAGGCCTTGTCATCGTCGAAAGCCACAAATACACCTTTGTCTGCGTGCCAGTTGTCCCACAGCACTCCTGTGATGGTCGGGGAAAAGTTGGGAAGCTCAAAGCAGGACAATGTTGCCTGGAACCCAAGAAAAAAGTCCTCCAAATATCAGCATTCCTGAACATCTCCATTTCAGAATGTCATGCTTTTTAGACTTTAATTTATTTACATACATGAATACATATGGCAGACAGAAAATCTGCTAGCTAGTGGTGGAGATGATCCGTTCTCCAGCTTGGTTCAAGAAGAGTCAGAGGGTTAAATTCATGAATCCTGTTTATTAAAACCAAATTGGTCCATCGCCATGTTTCCTTATGGGAAAACACGGCAAAACAACAGATTCATTTTCTAGGCCTCTATCTCAGTTGCGCCCTAAAAAGGGCTTTCTCTAATGTGCCATTTCTTTTGTCCTTATGTATTTATAGATGCATCCCTGTGCACGTATGTGTGTGCGTGTGCATGTACCAGCATGTAAGCAGCTAAAAGAGGTAGAGGAAAACTAAAAATTATGTATTCCTAACACTAGCTAGCTTGAAGAAAAATAAAACATCTTCTACATTTTTACTTGTATTTTTCAGACTTTTCTAGAACTATAAATCCTGAAGTCATTTTCAGGCCTTGTCATTTTAACTAATTTTGGATCAACTGTTTTTTTGTGTGTGTGTCAAATAATGCGAAACTATAAACGATGCCCATTAAAACAGAAGCAGAAAATAAAAAGTTATTCTTCCAACAATTGTTAAAAAAATTTGACGTCTACATGTTCAACATAAGGAAATAAATACTAAACAAGTGGCACATTCATTCAGCTTAAGACGTGAACATATACTGACGTTTGCAGGAGAGAACAAGAAGCCTCCATTCTTGTCATCGATAAACACCACCCAGGTGCCGTTTGGGTCAGGGAACACCTTCCTCACGCTGACCGAATGGCTGTAGTTGTTCACGGTTTCCCAGTCCTCCAACAGTACACACACCACATTACCCAGCTGAGGGAAAAAAGCGCAGCATGACTAAACTGGACGAGAGGCTCATGCTTTTCCTTTAGCTTTAATAGCTTAATAGCTTTAATGACATAAGAACCATGTAATCTTACGTCGGTGCCATAATAAAGAAATTCGGCAGTGAGAGCGTGGCAAAGGATCCGGCCTTTACTGTCGTCATCTGGGAAAAGTTTCATCTGCTTCCTGTCCTCTGTGTCTCTGCCTTCGATCTGGAACAGGCATGTGAATGTTTGTGTTGGAGCTTGTTTTATAGGAGAGGCTCAGCCCAAACCAGCAGACGTCTCACCATGTGCAGCTGTACTTTTCCTTCAAACAGAGCCGCTGCGTAGTCAGCGTTGAGGCGCATGCCTACTATGGTCCCCAAATACTCAACGTCCTTTATCTTTGACAAGCCTAAGTAACGCACAAAAGATTTGAAGGGAAGCAAACAGAAAAAGGAAACAGACTCACTCTTATAATGTGATTTTACCGTAGAACCAGGCTTTGTTGTTCATCCCCACGGCCACGTGGTACGGTCCCACGGCAACGAACGTGGGCTCCACCTCCACCTGGATGGACATGGGACTCTCCTGCAAACAGAGTTGGGTAGCAACTAGTTACATTTACTTGAGCAACGTTTTAAAAAAAAAAAAAAAAAAAAAAGATTTTTGGAGTATTTTTACTAAACTTCACGTTTGAGTAATTTTATTATGAAGCACTTTGCCCTTATTTGAGTGACAGTATCTCTGGATGCTTGACTCACTGTGAGTAACTTCACTGAATGAAGAGCAAACTTGTTTTAACCAAAACCTCACTGGATGCAGATACACATCTGTTCAAAGTTTCTTAAGTTTTATACTGAAAGTATTTTGTAATTATGCTATTTATATGAACTATTTCATTTTGGTATTTTAAATACCAACATTTTGACGTAAAGCTTTGGTCCATTATTCCTATTGTAGATGTATGTCTTTTCAGTGATTACTGCATGTGCATGAGTGTGTGTGTGTGTGTGTGTGTGTGAATGTGCATGAGTGTATTCTCACCCTCTCCACCTGGTTGGAGACAGTGACCTCCAGCAGCGAGGTGAGGAAGGCCAGCCGGGTGCCAAAACTGTCTCCCAGCATCGGTAGCTTGGTCAAAAAGACGTGAATCGTTCCTCTCTGAGTGGACAGGGCCAGCAGCTGGCCGTCATCTGTCCAGTTCAGCTGATCCAGACCTGCAGGAGGACAGGCAGAGGATTGGGGGACACGCTCAGCGCAGTCCTACAAAATCTCACTGGATGAACAGAAGGACTGGGTAACCTTTGGTCTCATCTTCCAACTGAATGACACTGCTGATGTCTTTGAGATCAGACAGCTCGTGGATCTTTATGCTGCAAAAGAGGCACAAAATGTTCTGTTTTTTCTTCAACAAAGTAAAGAAAACTTCAGTTAGATAAACGCGCACCAGTTGTCTCCACAGGAAGCAGCTTTGTTTAGCGAAGTCGAGACGGCCACGCTGTACAGACTATCCTTATGGTTGCGAGCCTGGTAGAGCTCAGACTTGATCTCTCTGATGTGGGTGGAAATAACCAGGAAGTATCCATGGGAAAAGCCAATCAGTATGTACCCATCACCAAACCTGCACAATTGGAAACCAAGCAGTGAATTTTGGCACAAAAACCTTCATCTTGCTGTTAAGCAGAAAGGCGAACGGTACCAGCGATGCGACACCAGGTTGCCGTACTGGCGCTCGAAGGCCAACTCGATTGGGTTGTTGGGGTCATTTATGTTGAACAGCGTCAGTATCTTCTTGTCCACACACATACTCACCTGAGAGCAGAGCGTTTGAAAGATTAAACATCATTCAGGATCTCGTGTGGAAGTAGAAAATCAAGCACTGGTTTGCCGGATTACACTAACATTACAGAAACTTACATGTGGGTTTAAATGAAGAACATTAAGATGTATACTTTATGAATAAGAGTGAAAATTGCCAAAAAAAATGGCAACATTTTTTTTTAAAAAAAGATAAGGAAATAAATCTAACATTTCAGTAATAAAATGAAACTGGGAATGGTAAATTGAACATTAGTGCAAGTAAAATGGAAGTAAATGACGTTTAAAAAGATAAAATATTATTTTATTTGCACAGTCTTGCAGATCATTAATATGACATTATAAAGTTTCAGGAAGTGCAGTCTGTATGATTTTCTCATGTTGCATGTTTTCCTTTGACCTGATTATGAATTTCCTTGTATATGAATTTCATACTAATCAAATTGACATCCGGAAAACCCAACTGAGGTCAGTTCTCCTTAGAGAACAAAAGAAACAGCCACAAACCAGGTTCAGCTGCAGGAAACAAAAATATACCACAAGATAAAGAAGTGATGAATTTGTTCTTTATACTTTAATTGACGAGAGTTAAGGACAATTAGTGTGAATTACTGTATAAAAATGTCAAAGATGCATAAAATAACTTACAGTATTTTCTCCCTGAGGGGACCTTTCATCAGTTTTCATCACCGAAAAAAATATTTCAGCCGGCTCACCTCGAAGCGGCATCTGACAAAAGATCAGGAAAGTCAGCAGGATGTTTTTATTCCGACTTTCAAATCCTTCATATTGCTTATGACTTTTCTTTAAAAATGACAAAATTGAGATCATAAAATCCTCGTGCTGTCAGGACGGAGCAGCACTCAGGTCGTCAGCGTGACTACCTGTCTGACTGTGTCTCCTTCATGATTGCTGATAGTGAGATTGTTGTCTTCACCTCCCAGAGCCAGGAGATTCTGGGAGCTCCAACACCCACATGTGATTTTCTTGGTGTGTTTACCTTCAGCAACAAGCAGGGAAAAAAAGACACAATCAATACAACAAACAAAAAGGTAAACAAAATCTTAAAAATCTGGTTGCGTTGTGTGAGCGTTACCCAGTATGGGTATCTTGCGTGACGTCTGTTGATTATAGATGAGCAGGTTTCCTTTTGCCGTCCCTACAGCCAGCAGGGGGGCAGTTTTTGACCACAGGAGGAAACTCATCTGATCTTTGCTGAAACCAACAAGAAAACAAACTCAGAGCATTGGACTATTTGTAACAGATCATGGTCACATGTCCAGAGCTAACTCTCTACATACCTCATGCCACTGTCTATGTGAAATGTTTTATTGACACTGGCATCCCAGAGGAAGATGGAGCTGGACTTTGCGGAAATCACTGCCAGGATGTCTCCATCCTTGTCCCAGTCCATCCCCACGCAGCGCCTACCAGGTAACATCAGAAACAGAGGAAGTTAGCATTCTGCTTTAGGAGATCAAACTGGGATCCTACAGACTTTCTCCAAACTTACCCCGGAAGGTTGAGTTCAGTCCACTTCTGTCCATGTCGATCAAATATTTTCACTGTGCTATCCTGTCTGTGTGACGGGAGAAAAAATGTCAGACTTTCCTCTGCTATGATGTTAACAGCTTTCTTAAAGACGCCGTTACTCACCCAGCAACAGCAATGTAATTGCCGAGACTTTTCTGCCACTTGTACAGAACATAAGATCCTGCCCAGGCTTTGTCAGCAAGAACGAAAAAACTCTGGCGACACAAAGAGGACTTTTTCATTTTTAAATAATTTCTCATAACTACCTTCTTCAGATGTATCTAAATCCAGGAAGGAAAAAAAATATTTTTTTTTCAAATAACTTTTTTTCGGAGTGATTTGTTATGTTTAAATGTAAATCATACTTGGTTGCAACATCAAGACATGAAATAGGCCATTCATGCTGTAAAACGTCCAGATGTGAGTGAATCTGAACAGTCCCCACAAGCCTGTAGAAAGATTGCTCTACACAGCAACATAAACAACATATTGCATGTTAATGCAGATGTTTGGTGGCTGGTGAGTTGCTTATGGATAAATTGAATGTTTTTATTTTTATTTTTAATAATGTTTTTATCTTTTTAAATCTTTTTCAAACTCTCTATCTCTTTCTGTTTTTATTTTCATTTTAAATTGTGTAAAGCACTTTGAAATGCCTTGCTGCTGAAATGTGCTATACAAATAAAATTTGATTGATTGATTGATTGATTGATTGGTGTAGTGGGCAATTACATAAAGGCAAGGTCAGGTTGGCCTTTAATAAGTGAGATAATCATTTGAAAACGTTGTTTCTGTAGTTCTTCAAGCTATTTTTATCATGTAAATGCATTACTGTGACATTTTAAAAACAGATCAAATGTGTAATCTGGGAAAGGGGGGAATCATGTTTAAAGTATCTTTACTAAAGTGCTGAATTGAAAATTGGTTCCTTATTTCAGATATGATAATGAAAGGAAAGTATTATTTACTACCATTAAAGGAGGGTCCACCGAGAATGATAAGATGTGCATCATTGTTCTATTATTGTCTCTGTTATTAAAAATACAAATAAATAACAGTAATATATAATATTTCTTGTTGCTTTTCTTTAACTGAGGGTCACATAAACAATATAAGACTTCACATATGCCAACATTGTTATCTCTTTATGTATAAAACCTTATTTTCTACCAGAGTAAAGCAGCTGCTACACGTCAGATTACGTTGCCTCTGACATTACACGAGAAATAGAAAAGTACGACAAAATACAGAAGCGAAAACAACATTTAGCTGAGCTAACGCGATAGCTTGAAACTACATGAGTAGCTAGCTCGTTGACGACCGCTTAAGTGAAACAAACTCCTCCTAAAACCACGAGAAAATGTTTCGTTGCTGTTCTTTTGTACGTACTAACCTTCATAATGATGAAATATATCCTCGCGAATCTGCTTAAAACATCATCCCCAGAAAAAAGCGCCGTTTGTTTCCCATAATGCTTCGCTCTGAAGCGTCTATCACGGCGATGTCATAGCAACAGAGAGTAGCCAATCAAGTACAAAGAAAGAGGCAACACTTCAAAGTTGCTTCCTCAGTTCTGCAAAAATTTTCTTATTGTTTTACAACAACAACAATAATAATAATAATAATAATAATAATAATAATAATAATAATAATAATAATAATTATTAATGTTGTAATAATAATAATAATAATAATAATAATAATAATAATAATAATAATGTGTCTTCCTGAAGGCTATTGTTTTTTGTCATTGGTATCCACAAATGTTAAACCGTTTACATCCCATAAAGGACAGTAAATACATATTTTTTGTCGAAGGTTTTGTTAAATAATGGGATCCTCTCAAAGACAAAACTACCAGGTACTGTTCCCACTGAGCCACAAGGTGGCATCGTTGTGTAGCTGCTGACAAGCTAGTGTGCCAGAAGTCCTGATGTTTGTTCTGCCCCATGTTTTCTTTGTCGTCCAGTAAGAGTTTCATTGATGCTCTTTGAAAGCAAGTGAGTAACAGCTCTTGACAAGCTGAGAGGACAATCAGTTTGTTTATGTGAAGCAAAATGAGGTCATCAGATACCCTATATTTGTAGTTTCATCCCCGACCTCAACCAGGGAAAATGCTACAAAGATGTTTTCTGCTTTTTCTCACAGCTTGATGGATGGTTGGTATTTCATTTTTTCTCTCCCTTCTCTGTACAACCTGGGGAGCTGGACTGATGAAAAACCAGCTGGATGAAAAACAGATGTGTGACATAAATATTCCTCTGTGTGCTGGCAAGCCAGAGCAGAATACACCCTGCAGACTCAGATCCCATTAAGATGCACAGAGGGGAGCAGCGGAACAATTTTCAGGCAAAATGATAAAAATAGACAGAAGAAATGATAATGGAAAAAAAACTCCTTTTCATGGACATCTCAGCAAGGCAATCAGTTCAAATTGAGAGAAGCTTCTGGATTGCAACACATTAAGATTCTTGAAACAAGACGTAACTTGGTTCAGTGCAGTTGTCCTTCATGATACAGGATTAATTCATCTGCCACCGTTAAAAATTATGATGACCTTTAACTTGCCTTTTCAGCTGTTGGAGAAATCAATTAGTTTTTTTCTGCTTTTAAATCTTTATTGACTTTCCAATCCTTTTAAATCCATTTAAATGAGTCCAATGGCACGTCAGAACAGATGAGTAAACCTGTGGTAAAATATGTAGCTGAACATCTGAAGTGTCAGCAGAGATGTAGACTGGGAGTCCAGAACTTTTTTGTCTCCTTCTTGTTTCTGTCAGGTGTAATAAAATCAGGTGTTGTTAAGACCGTGAGACAAGGTCAGTGGCATCAATTCTCAGCGCCAGCGGCAGCCCTTTGTCAGAACCACTGATGATTTAAAGCTTCTCCTGCAATAAATAACGGAGCCACTCAGCTGGGTGCCGGTCGCTGCACTGGAGGTTAAAGCACCTATAAATTCTGAGCATTCCTCTTCCTCACGCAGTTAGGAAACACTTCAACCTGCAGCTGATTTGTCTGAAGCTTTTAAGCAAGGCGAGACACTTTTAAGAGTAACAAGGATCTATTAACCAGCGAGCAGAGGAAAATTAATGCGGAGCCACACTCCAACAGCCAGAAAATCAGCAAACTGCAAAGGCCATCAGTGGAGCAGAACCGTCTGCAATCGAGCTGGAGCTGCGAGTGTCGTATAAACAAACAGGTTTTACAGCTCGGCGACATTTATAGTGATTGTGACAAATACAAACCGCCTGGAGAAACATCTGTGCTATAAAAAAAGAGTGGTGCCGTGAGGAGTAAACTGACAAACAAGTTTTCAATCATAGGTTGACTTTATTGTATAAAAAACATCGAAAGGCAGCTCGTTTACTTTACATCCACAACGAGGCGCAGCACTCGAGACGAGCAGATGCAAACCAACAACATTCATTCTGATTTCATTTTACAATAAGAAACAACACAAGGTATATTTAGTTTGATATACAGTTCCTTGCAAATGTATTCACATGCCTTAAATGTTTTGACATGGTCACATAATAGATTTTAGTGGACAAAAAACATTTTTGGAAGATGTTTTTCCCCCCGTTTTACTTCCCAGCTATACATTAATTTGTCCTCTGTGTTAAAATCTCAATAAAATACATGTAATTTGTGGCTTTAATGTGACAAAAATGACATTCCGGGTTTATGAATATTTTTGCAAAGCACTGTAAAACACAACATAATGCAGTAACACCATTTTACATTCATTTATGTACACAGTATACATTTGTATTTACAGCTTGATTTGGAATGTATGCGTTTTCATGGTTAGCCTCGTTCTGCATTCACACGGCGGAGATGACAAACTTCTTCTGCTGAGAGGTGAAGAGAGCTACTCTGAATAGACAGCAGGCAGGTTTTGAAGGGGGGGGAGACACATGGAATAATGCAGCAGTGTTTTATCAGTCTTGTATCAACATCATGGCAGTCTGCCCATGTCAGCCTTTTCAGATGTCATGCTGGCAAATTTGGGTGGCCTTCCAGTCTTCAGCGGCTCCTGGGGCGCTCTGCTTACAGCTGCAGGCATGTTTGTTCATATTTAGATGTATGGGTGTGAAGTGCATCCTCCGTGGTGCATTAGCTCCAGATCTAAGTTCAGACAGGATGTCTACGCTAACTCTCACTGTCAATTCCCCACATTTATTCCAGACATGAGACAAAACGAAACATCCAATTACGTGGCACACGTTTGTGCTGCATGGGTTTTGTGTTACGAATGATGTGCGATGCTTTATCTGGAGCAGAACTGCAGATAATAATTCTTTGAACGCAGCATGAAATGGAAAAAAACAGAAAGAAAGAAGAAGTCAACATTATTAAATTTTTGGCCTCATTACGAGGTCTGCCGTTTCCTCCTGCCTGGTATCCGGGGATGGTGCGAAGCAAAATGGTGCAAGCATATCTGTGTGTCTGTGCAGCAGGAAACTGCAGGGAATTGAGGATGTGGAATGAGAGAGGAGGAATGGGAAGAAGATTTTCATTTAAGATAAAAAAAAAAAAAAACACTCGCTGCAAACTGTACACATACAACTCCAGCAGACACACACAGACTGCTGATGACAAAAAAAAAACAACAACAAAAAACATCTTGGCTTGTAAAATGAAAAGCTCAGTGGACCTTGTTTAAGGCTGTAAATAGCTGGTCTTGTGCTACGGGGGAAGTTAAAAACCAATTTTCCCAGCAGGGATAAAGGCTGGGCCATTAACACTGCTCAATCAGCATTAAGCTAAAACATGACTGTAAAAATAAATGAAAAAGTAAGGACAGGGAAGCTTTTTCAGACAACTTGCTAAAAGAAAACCCACCAAAAGCATGAAAATCAGAGCTGATGCAACGCACCAAACATTAAGAAACATCCGATTTAACTCAGTGGATTCCAAATGAAACTAATGAAGTGGCTCACAGTCTCTAACAGAATAGCTGTTTATGAGACTGTGCTGATTATGTCAAAACTCTCGCTTTCATCTGTCAGTGGGGCAAACCGGAGCAGCAGTATATTTGCCAACCGCAGCACAAAAAGAACAGGTTGCTTATTAAAAATAGCACCAGCGCATACGATCAGATTTTGTAGGGAAAGCCGAGAGGCTGACGGTCTCGCTCTTTTTGTAAGTAGAAACAAAAGCAGAAGAGCAGCTGTGCAGATTTATATCAAAACAAGTGAAGAGCGGGAGGGAGGAATTAACCCACGAGACACTTGCTCTGTATCATCCAGATAGTTATCACTCGTCTGAAACCCGACCTGCCCTCATCTATCTCTAAAAATGGACCGACTGGTGAGCTTTACGATGAAACTGAGCAAAACCTGAAGACAGATCAGAAACCACCGTCTCTTCTCACTGAAGGCAGCTGCTGCACTCAGAGTCTCTTCAGCGCCAGGAGATCCAGTGAGTTCAGCCTCCGAGCCGCATGGTGAGCAGACAGTCTGTCATCGTGTGTTTCTGTTGTCACAGTCGGACAGCCACCACACAGGCACCGGCTCTGCCCAGGCACAGAGAGGCGACCTGCAAGAGACAAGAACCACGACATCGTTAGACAGTCAAACGATTATAAAACACTGTTCTGGAGCATTAATAAAATTTCCTCAAAGCATTGTTTTTGCCATCTTGACATTTAATTGACTGCTAATGATGTGCATTGATCGGCTTTTACACAATGATGCCTAAAGCTTAGAAGCCAATATAATGTCTCTTTTAAATCTTCTTTATAGACAACTAAACTGGAGTAATAAATGCAGTAAATTCTGTTCAAGATGTCTTGAACAGAAATTTTGAAAATTATTTTGGTCTCAACTTTTTTGGGTGATTAATTAAGTGATTAATTCATAAAATGCTGCAGACACACACACACACACACACACACACACACACACACACACACACACACACACACACACACACACACACACACACACACTCTAAAGTTCATCCATCCGGATGATGCTGGTTGGTTTTGAGGCACGCTGCGTTCTGAAGCCGTTTCATGTTGTGGTTTAGTCTGTTGTCCAGAAACATTGGACCACATGGTGAGCAAAAACACAGAATGCACAGTGCCAGTTTATTTGTGTTTAATTGCTTAACGTTTAGTGTGTAAAAAGGTAAAAATCTACAATGAATTTTGTGTTTCAAGTTCAGGTTCAAACAATCCAAAAATAATAAATAAAAACTATTTCAAGTAAAGCAAATGCATCATCTTTCCACTCGGTGTGTAATATTGATGAATCCTTATTTCAGTATTGACTTAAATAATTATGACAAAACATATGCAGAACTTTCCCTATTTTACCAGCTGTATTCTTGAAAACAAATCAGAGTTCCTGTAATTATTGTACACGATTACATCACAACTTCTAGACTCACATTTCTAGATTTTGTTTATTTTTATCCATAGAAATAAATAAATATATATTTCTTAATGCTCCTAAGCAAACAAACAAACTGGGTGTCAAACCTGTTTCTCTTACTGAATTTTTCAGAAAATTGATATTAAGCGAAATGAGTATCAGCATAAATATTACATTTAGAATTTATTAAATAGTGCATAGATTCATTTTAAAGATTAACTTCTCTGAGAAAATTAATTTCAGACACATCTGAAAAATTACTAATATTAGATCATAAAATGCTGAAATACAGAGTCAAGGACAGCAGTTTCTATTTTCATATCACATATTTGCATACAGTGAAGAAGTATGATATGATTGCCAACATTCTTCAGAAAACCCTACAATGCTGAACACCTTCCTTCATTTGTCCCATTTCTTACTGTATCCATCGCCCCTATGCTGTGTTTGCTCCTCCATTTAAACATAAACCTACTGTCTGTCACCTGGAGTGACTTCTATCGGCAGATTTGTGCTGAAATAAGCAGCAGTGATGCTAATGGATCCAGACAGACAACACACCCACTGGTTTGCTTCTCTCTGTTTCTAACAACACATACGGGACATGTTCACTGTTCTCAACATGTTCCCTCAAATCTCACATTATCCCTCTTACTGTCTGCGTGCTTGAACAGTTCTCTGTGTTTTGTTTCCGCCCACCCACACCTCTCATGTTCTCAGTGTGGCGCATGTCTCGAAAATGTCAGGTTTCCTGAAACTTTCTGCCGGGAATCCTTGGAGGATTTGCGGGAGACGGGGTATAAATTGAAGTGTAATATGGAGCTGCCGGATGAGATCATCCCACTTTCTCTCCACTTCGTACCGCTGTAGTGCTAAGGACAATATTAGCTAGGAGAAAACGCACATTTACGTAAGAAAGAAAACATGTCAAGATCCATCATAGAGGAGTTTGTAAACAACTTCACTGGTGGAAATCATGATGATGTACAGGGTTAGGAATTTAAAGAGCTTTGCAAAAAGTCTTCCTCCCCCTTGAATGTTTTTCTTATGTTACAACCGGAAATGTTTATGTTTTTTTTATTGGAATTTATAGACAATACAAAATACTGGATGTTTACAGCGTGTTGTTAAAATAAACAGCCACAAGAGACTGATTTTTTTCTGCGCATTATTCTTTGAAAAAGCATTTTTATACTGCTTTGTGCCCACTGTTAATGTTCTGCCATAAATAGCATTTAACAAAGATTTCAAGGTTCACGTTTGATCTAATCTGATCATTATTGTCTAAATTAACAAAAGGGAGGAAAGAAAGGAGGACACAAAGCAGAGATGTAGGACATAAAGGAGTAAGGACAAAACAAAGAGTTGCATAACTCCAGAACATAATCACATGGTCTTCCTTTCATTTCTTGCTGGAGTTGTTTTTCCTGGCAAAGCAAAATAGCAGCATAAATCTGTGCAGTACCTGGGTCCACTCATTCGTCTGAGGGTCATAGGCTTCGACAGTATTGAGGTACACCTGGCCGTCGTAACCCCCCACAGCGTAGAGACGGTCGCCCAGGAGACAAACACCAACAGCATCCCTGCTGATGCTCATGGGGGCCACCGTGGTCCAAACGTCGGTCTGAGGGTCGTATCTGTAAACAAGCAAGATTTGAGTCTATTGCTGTACCACAGATCCTGGTGAATCCCATCAGCTAGGAAGACTACATACATGCTTTAACACATTAAAACGTTTCATTTTTTTCTTTTAAGTGCAGATAAGATAGAAGCTTTAGTGGTCTATTAAAAAAAAACTGCTTAGTCAGTCATTTATTCTGGGCAGCTTTAATTGACCCCCAATAAGAAAGGAAAAATTCTTGGTGTAATCTTTGAGATGCCATTTAAATCCCGTATTAAACAGGATTTTAGTCATTTAGATACTCTGTATCTTCAAAAAATACAGTACAGAGGTTTTAATCACTAACAGAATATCTGCAAACTTAACCAAGAAAGTTTTCAGCTGCAGAGTCTAATTTCATCAATGATTTACTGCTCAGATATTTTTGGTTTAGAGTTTGTTCCATTCTCAACAAAAACGTCTCCATTCCAAGAAATCTAAAGATGGCAATAAATACTGAAATGTTTATGAATTTACTGTCAGCTATTTAATAATTTTTGATTAAATAACATTAGAGTAATGTATTAGCTCAAAAAGTGATATAGAAAATGTAAGAATATAATGTATAAGAAGATTGACAGAAGATACTTTTTAAATTATAACAACTTAGCTTAAAAACCTTTTTCAAAAAAAAAAATCTGCAAATGTTCTGCTTTTACTAGCTATTTTCTTATGATTTCTAATAATGTTTTGTTTACAAACGCTGTAGGTACATTTGTTCACGCTGGTTTCGACCCTGTGTTGTCAAACATGATTTCTGCTGTTATGTTTAACACTATGCCAGTGGGAACGTTGTTTACATGCAGGAGCAGCTGACTGAGTATTTAATCGCTAATTAAGGCCTGGGAGAAAAAGCATGAAATACCCTTAACAAGGTGAACCGGGAAAATAATCTAATCTAGAGCTCAAAGTAAGTGTGAAGGAGAAGTTAAAATGCTTCCTCACTTAATGGTGATTGAAAATGAGAGACTGAAGATGAAACGTAGAAGATGAAAACAGGAATTCTGGGAAATACAGTCTATGAGAAAATCTCTGTATAAAACAAACCATGTATGATGAATAGTAGGGCTGAAACAATCAGATTAATCATGATTAATAGATTACTGAAATAATTATTAACTAATCTAATACTTCATTAATTCTTAAGTGGAGACTCAAAAAGGCCATTTGTTGGAAGAAAAACACAAAGCATTAATTAAACAAACAAAAAAAAACACAAACAAATCCTTCTGTCTGTAAATATATTGTACCCACCTGGTTCAAATTCTTTAAAATAACAAAAATGTTAATAGGTTGATCTAAAAAATAATAATAAACAGTTCAGCAATACACATTAATGCTTATTTTATTTTATTTTTAAAAAAAAGTTACAATATAATATTGTATAAAAAATGGCTTCAGTGGTTAATGAAAATTCTGCCGAATGTGCCAGTTTTTTACATGTTAATCGATAAATCATCAGATTAATCGATTACTGACATAATCACGAGCCCCAATGGACACTAAACCTTATATTCCCATAACATTATTTGTCATATTTTTATAGACAAACAATAAGGCAAAACACACACAAGTTAAAGGCAGCCTCACCTCTCCACACAGTCACTTAATCGAGATGCCAGGGACGAGGCCGGAGCATCGTGACCTCCAATGGCGTACAGGAAACCGTGCCACGTGGCCACTCCCACACCTCCGCGCCTTTTAGCCATCGGAGCACAGCTAGTCCACCTGCAGGTAGATTACAAGAGCAACACCATTAATGAACCATTCAACCATGATCTCTTTGAGATTAAAGGCAGTACTTCCTAAACAGAGGCTACGTGATAATAGCCTGTTCTAGGATTCATATTGCTGCACATTTGATATGTGGGTAGATAACCTTGGAGGTATAAAGCAGGATTCAAGCCTCCCTGACCTGTTTGTGTGAGGGTCGAAGCATTCCACTGATCGCAGGCAGGATGAGCCGTCGCGACCTCCAACAGCGTACAGCCTGAGGAAAGCAGAGGGCAGAGTAAGCCGTTCTGGACATGCACACACAAAGTAGTTCTCACGTCTCTCCCCTCCTTTTCAGCTTCTGACAGCAAGACAGATGGCAAAAGGTGTGAAGAGTTTTGGAAAAAGGAAAACAAAAAAGAAGGAAAAAATAGAAGAGTTGAGCAAAAAAAATTAATCCAACGCTGTCGGAGCGACACATCCCTAAGCTGTCTGTCATCATGAACCAAAGAGTGTGTGAGAGAGTGTGCACACACGCATACACACGTCCGCGGCTATCAGTGTTGACACTTTGGAGAAGAAGAAAGTGCGACAGAGCCGGTCAACCAAGTAATGAGCTCCATCAGGCAAAAAGCCCAGAGGAAACACAACACATGCATGGCACACTCACCAAAGCACACATAGACGTCCACACTGGCTACTCTGGAGCACGGCTGGCACAAACCTGTTGTTTCTGCATTAATTAGCATCTAAAAAGAAAAGGTTCACTGAGGCAGCCAATAATGAAAACAACAGGGGTCATCAGGCTCTGAGTAGGGACCGGTTTTATCGTGGAAGGCCTGATTTTAGTAAATCTTGCTATTAAAATCTGCATGTTCACTCAGCAGTTTCTGAACCTGCGTCAGCAAAACTCAGAAATCGGGAGCAGAAAGCAGAGGTGTTGGCAAATTTGTTCCAAACCAAAAGCAGCAGATGATGCTTCTTAATTTGTTTCCCCCCCCCGTGGTTGTAGCATGAACTACTGGCAAGTAACATATGGGGAGCTGCAGTGCTGGACAGAAACACCGAGGAGACGCTGAACTGTAAACAAGTTTGGCAAAACATCTGTTGATGAGAACGGCAAAGACATTGTTTCTCAAACCAAACCAAATGTAACACCAATATAAGATGCTAAAGACAATTTAATATTTAAATATTACCTGTGAATGTTTTAAAATTGACTGCTCCATCACACATACAGTATGGTGTAATGTTACTCGAGATCTCAGGACTATAGTATTGATTTTTTTCATATACAGCCAAGCAAAATAACATAATGCATTCACAAAGACTTCACTTACTTTGCATTGAGAACAGCCACTCCCACTGTGCTTCTGGGTGTAGCCATGCTAGCAACAAAACTCCACTGGCGAGCTTGAGGGTCCCACCTTGAATGCAGAGTGAAAACAATAAATCAATAAGATATAAAAAAAACATTGTTACAGCACAATGGGTTATTTTGAAATTAACACTTTTATGAGTGAGAATAATAGAAGACCTTTCCACTGTACTGAGGTAGCTCCAGCCGTCATGGCCTCCAACTGCGTACATAGGTCCCTCCAGAACAGCCACACCTGCAGTGGCAAGCAAGTGTGAGATCAAACATCTGGATAAACATCTCCAACAAGCTCTTTGACTTCACACCTTCAGAAAAAGGGCAGTGAATTCAGATTGTGTGGGGGCAACCAAAACTAGGCCATTAGCTGCAGAGGGGTAGCAGCGCGTCGACACGTTCAAGCTGGGATTAATCCGCCTGAACATCTGGCCACCAGATGTGTCTGAATCCCCACCTTTGTTTAAACATGGGGACTAGTATGAAATAGGGCTAATGAAACTAATGATTATTTGAGTAATCGATTATTCTGACAATTAAATTGAATAAAAAAGTGGTGGATTCTGCAGATTTTTTCATACATACGCTTACAATTTTTTTCTACAATATTATAAATGCATTAAAAGATGCAAATAAACATGTAATTCAATTAATTCTTCAAGCAAGAAAATAAACATTCGATTACCTAAAATGCAATGACATGGCTTTCCTTTAGTAAATCTGAATCAGGTGAAGCTAAAAATATGCCACTTGAGGAGTTTTGGATGACATATATTTACACACAGGTGTTTTTATTTTATATGCAAAATGTACATTTTTTGTAAAAAATTTTTTATTAATTACTGCTATGAATATGTTGAAGGGATTTTTTTCAGCAAATGGCCTTTTTTGAGTCTTTGTATTTGAGTTAATGATTAATCAATTACTAAATTAGTTGACAATTAATTGCTTCAGCCCTGATGTAAAAGCTGCACAGCATTCCTTATGAAATGATTCCCCCAACTGAAGACTCAAATGCTGTTAGTATTCTTGCAACAGTGAATAGTTGAATAATTTTTACACAATGCAGATGTGAAGATCTGGTTGGACAGTGACTTTTGACTTCAGTGTTTCACAAAGCAAGAGAGACACTTTTACAAATAACGCTTAGTGAAATAAAGAAAATAGATACGAATCTTCTGTGACCTCACCTAGGCCGTGTCTGTGTGTGGACATGGGAGGCATGACGCTCCAGGTTTTGCTATGTGGATTGTAGCACTCCACGGTGTTGAGGGTCTTGAGTCCGTCTCGGCCTCCGACCACGTAGAGACGGCCGTCGAGGACAGCGACGCCGAACTGCAGCCTCCGTCCGCTCATGGTGGCAACTTGTCTCCACGTGTCCCGGCGCAGACAGTACTGCTCGATACTTGTGGCACCTGAGAAAACAAACACACACAAACAAATCAGAGAAAGAAGTTCCCTTGAAATGAAGATTTCTACTGTTTTACATTATTTATTCACATGTAACTAGTGAAATCTAGTGTTTTTATTATTTCTTTAAAGGTTGGGGCTTTTCTAGTAGCTTAATGTTGGCCAGCTTTATTCATGTCACAGCTACTTTTGATGTGTGCTGGGATCATTGCTTTCTTGAAAAACCCAAAATGTCCTCGTTTTACCGAGTGATTTAAAGTGAAAGTAAAACATTTTCATTTTTCTACTTTGTACATTGCATTAGTACTGCTGGCAGCACCACTACGCTTTATAGTTGGCTGAGTGTTTTGAGGTTTGAAAGTATTAAGTTCACAACTCCAAACACATTTCAGGTCAATGTGGACATAAACCTCATTATACAACTTCATAAAACTTTTCTCCAGAAGATATTTGGCTGAAAATATTTTGCAACTATTAATTTCAATAATGCTTGATGGTGTAAAATTACATTTGAGCTTGTATGCTGAGTTTTCTAGCCTAAAATTTAGATCCTATTTATGTTGATGACAACTAAATGTCAAGTTCCTACCAGAGTTGTCTGTGGAGACCAATGCAATCTGTTAGCTGCACAATCATCCGCTTCAGAAGAGCACATTTTTTTCTTAAATACACCACATTCTAACCAGATTTAATTTACAACCAGCAGTGATGGATATAATTTTAGCTTTTTGTATTTTATGGTGGTTTTGATTTGGTCCAGAGTTGCTTGTTTAGTAGGTCGTAATGCTTCCTTCATGGAAACAGAGCAGAGATTCATCACCTCAGCATTGTGCAACTGGGTATTTGTGAGTGATTGCGCTACCTTTTGAGGCGTCCATCCCACCCACAGCAAACATGGCCCCCACCGTGGCCTTCCGGGGCCGCGTGCGCGGACTCTGCAGCAGGGGCCGGCGCTGCGGCAGCAGATGATACTTCATCCCCTCCATCAGGAGACGCTGACACTCCACGCTGTCACGGAGGAGAGGGTTGGACTCCAGGTCAGCCAAGAACTGAACATGTGGGAGGAACAAATGCACACATCAACACACAGTATCATGTAACAGATACTGAGGAACCACGTGCAAAGGGGGGATGTAAGGTCGTGTTGGTTTTCATGTTCTCACTGACTGAGGTGGTTTGGGAAGCTAAAGAAAGCTGTCCTCCCATTGATTGGGAGATTAGGAGAAACTATCAGCGGCTGCGGCTCTCTGACAAACACACAGATCATCTGACACACATGAGCACTAATCTGTTCTCAGCAACTCATCAGTTCTGCAGTCAATACCCTCATCACACACAAACAGCTAGGGGCAGCAGCTCGAAGAACTACAATTCACCAGGCGCTTTCACAAAATACATCCAGAGGAAATGACTTCCTGTAGAAGCAGGATGGAGAGATTCAGGTTCTCCCTGAAGGAAACTATTGAATGATTTACATTTAGATAGGTGTGTGTTTGCGTGTGTGTGTGTTTCTGTGTGTGATACTAATTTATGTTTATGCGCAGTTCTTTGCCAAAATACTTATATTCTTTGAGATTTTTCCCAATTATAGCCATAAGCTGCTGCAATATATTTTATTTCAATTTATGTGACCTACTAAAATAAACTACTACAAAGATGTAACGTAAGTTTTTCTTAAATCCTTCAGTGTGGCATAGATTTGTTGGAAAACACAACTTTTATGGCTGCAGGTAATGTCTCTACCAGCTCAGAAAATATAGACAGAAATGTTTAATTCTGTTGCGGAAAATCAATTTGTTATGTGAAGAAAGTTTAACACTTATTATTACATGTGAATTAAAAACACAAGTTGATTATTATTTTAAGCCAGAGAATGTCCAAAGAGCCACTAGAGGTCCTGGCGCCGCAGGTTGAAGACCCCTGATATAAACCATTCTGCCTCTTTTGTCACCACCAACAGGTTTTTCCTCTAGTTAGCTCTAGATTTAATTTCTAATCAACAGTGACCAGTTTCTCTGTTCCTGGTAAAGAAAAGCATCCCCTCAGCATGAGGCTGCCACCACCATGTATCACAGTAGGAATAATGTTTCCCACTTTCTTCAAATGGTGTTTTATATGATAGCCACAAATTTCAATCTAATTTGATCAGATCTTCCATATGTTTACTCTGCTCTAAACCTCTGGATTTTCTCCCTGATATTTCTGCAGTTTTCAAGCCTTCATGATGCTGTTTGTTCACTAATATTTTCTAACAAACCTTCACTGAACAGCTGGAGAATATATAGATTAAAATAGACACAAAATTACAAATAATTACTAATTATGTGATTTCTGATGTAAACTTTTAGGTATGGATTTAATTTAGGGGTATCAAATTTAGCACACTATAAATATACACCGCACTACCCACCATGAGTCATTTTCCTTTATACTGATGGAACACAAAGTCCATCAGCAACTTTGTATTCACATTACAAATACAAAATTTGTATTCGTAATGTGACAAAATGTGGAAAAAGTCCATGGGGTATGAATAATATCCCCAAGAGGCACTGTATGTGATCAAGATTTTTCCTGCAGCGTTTGCTTTCCTCCTTCATATCTATGCACACAGAAGAACAGACTCGCCCCACGTAAATAAACTTGGTCACTGAATAGGAAATTTAATTTCACAGCTAGAAGTGTAGAAGCGCAAAACAAGCATGGTAAATGGATAAGCAGCTTACACGGCAGGGTCAAACCATGCTTCAGCTGCACACAATCACAGAGCGACAAATTACAGTCAGCCCTATTTACTCATCCATCTGTGTGTGACTCTGTGTGTGTGACTCTGTGTGTGTGTGTGCCTCCGAAGGACAGATATAGAAAAACATGTTTGTCCTTCTCTCTGGTCATTTATCCATCATGCTGTGAAGGATTGAATGTGGAGGGCGAGATAAGACCGAATCCCGACGGCATCCCACCTTCTCCTCCGTGGCGTTTCTCTACCTCACAGTGTGCAGAGGGAAAAGCTGCATTGTCCTCCAAAGCAGCTTCCGCATGTAGGAGGCAGAGTGGGCATCATACACTCAAAACAAGCGCACTCGAGCACTAATGCGCAGAGAAACACACATCCCGCAGCTGTGTGCATTTTTCATGCTTTAGGAGTCTCCAATCTTTCACCCCAGTCTTGCTTTCCAGAAAGAAAGAAAAAAAGTCGAAATGAAATCATCCTCAACCTTTGTAATCAAAAGCTGAGGATGTTGTTAGGGGGAAGGTGGAGGTGTGTTTTTTTAAATTAGGAATCCAACACTGAACTGCAGGGATACATCAATGCTTCCCAGACTTAAGAGATCTGGTCTGAAGCTGCACAATATATTGTAAATATATTGACATCACAATATCAGAACATAAATAAGTGAAATATTTATGTTGCTAAGGAATGTTTGGAGTGCAATAATTGTTAATTGATAAAACCCAAGTTATGTTTACTTGCATTTTACATGCTAATGTATGCAAAAGATTTTTCTCAAAATGCTGAAGGTCACAAAATGATGGAAGCGCTGATGAGAACAAGAGGAAATAAGAAACAGCTATAATTTTCACAAGATTTTTTAATATACAGCCCAAGTCTCCATAGCAACAATGTGCACTGAATGTTTTCTGAGGCATGCATCCTACCATCACAAATGTAAACCAGTGAAGTTTGCTAAACTACTGTCATTTTATCTGAAACCATGTGCTTCGGTCGGATGAGACCAAAAATAAGATTTTTGCAACAACACTCCAGACAGGTCCAGGATGAAATGATAATAAAATGAAAACACATGATTTATGTTGCCGCCCAGAACATTTGCTGTTTAAGCATCTCTCTTGATAATCCAACCACGTGAAATATATAAACTTGTACAACTTGTAGTGCTGTCCTACTGGCATGAGGAGGCTAGCATGAGCATTGACAGAAATGAGGTGGTTTGTGATTTTCTTTTAAATCTACAGTAGGAAATGATGATTTGCTAATAAAAATCAACATATTTTAAGAGATTTTAAACATTCTTACTAGAACTGACTACAGTAGTGGTACATCTGTCCTGCTTTCCCCAAACATAACGGCTTGTTTTTGTAGCATGTTTTGGAGCAACCGCTCTGCTTTTGCTTTTTTTGTGAGCAGTCTTACACAAAAAAAAGAAAGACAAAAATCACACCAACTGTCACACAACAGTTTGGAGCACCAAGCCACAGATGGTTGCCTGAGAAGATTAGATCTAGAGTGTCTCTGCGTGTGTGACAGAGGTAACGCGGAGCAGAGATCAAAGGTATTAATCCGAGGAATTGACACCGTCTAGATGAGTAATCAAGTTGTAGTTCAGATAGAAAGCTGAATAACTTGATTGATGAGTATTGATCAGGTAGCCAGAGTGAGTTTATATGTCATTTTATTGGCATTTCACAGCTCATGGGGTTGCTGAATGTTAATGCGGTTATCGGTTTGAAATGGCGCTGGCAGAGGGAGGGGCTGTTCGACGTGATGAAGTGCAGAAGGCAGAATGAGCCTGGAGCTCTGTGTCCCTCTTTCTGCTCCAGGACCATTTTGCCACTTTAGCCCTTTGCCATCAATCTTCTCCCTTGATAACATGTTACTGCTACTTGTGGGTTTAGCTGAGGGGGGCAAAGTCATCCATCTAATGCACTCGTTCATTATACTTCACAGGTGAAAAACAGCTGGATGTAAGAGAAGAGGCAGCTCTGATGGAAAAAAAACTGTCTAGTATAAAATCTAAGTTTCATCTGCAGTCTTCATACCCACTGATCTTTTCCACATTTTGCCGCATTACAACCACAAACTCCAATATATTTCATTGTGATTTTATGAACTGATCAATACAAGGATGTGCCTAATTGCATAGTTAAAGGAAAACAATATGTGGCAGAGCCATGACAGAGCAGCTTAGAACAAAACATGTTATTGTGTTTGTTGGGTTCAGGTTTAAACTTTGACTGGGCCATAGTGAAAATCTTTTGAAAAACCTGGAAATGTTAGTGTCACGATGCGTGGTTGCGGTGAGGAGAAACGCTGAGACCCAGGTTAAGATGATGATGATGATGATGGATGATTTATTAACGAAAACTCAACAGTCCAAAAAGACAGGCAGCACGGCAGAGCGGAAAACTCAGAGGCTCAGCACCGGTAGCAACTGACACAAAAAGAAAGGACTGACACGAAGAGCTACAGCAAACCAGGACTTTGCAGTTCTACTGGAGAGCTGATCTGACAC
>CAEGAF010058846.1:0-25212 GCA_903067075.1 Micropoecilia bifurca
GCAGGAACTTGGTTCACTTTATTTACTTTACTAATGCATGAAGCTACAGTTTGGACTGTTTCAATTAAAAGAAACATGTTTTTTCACCACTTCTTTGGTTCATTTTGTCCAGATGTCCACTTTCAGTCTGTGTCCAACCAGAGCAGGTATTGTGTAGTTGGTGCTTTTAATCAGTTTTCAGTTAAATTAATTCAATCCAACTTTATAACAGTCACAAAATGTCACCAAAATCACTCTGTCCCTTCAGAAAATTGCAAAAGTGTATTGAATTGTGTCCTTTGCTGAATATTGCGATATATATTTTATTGTGGGCAGAATATCGTGTATCGTATAGTGAGATTATTGTATCACTACAGCCCTAGTATAAACTAACTGTTTTATTGTTTTAAAACTAGTTGAATTTCTGTTTATAAATTGGTTCATCTATTGCTTATAAACTAGTTATTTTATTGTTTATTATTTTTAATATTCAGCGTCATGCTCTCTGTCCACTGTTCTGTCCAACTATTATCTGGTCTTTGAATCCACCTGGTGATGTCATAAAGGTAAAGAAAAGATGGCCGACTGAAACAAGCTGCAGCCAGTCGTCCTGAAGTCCCACCCTGATCAGCAGCTCTACGATGACTGTGTGTCCCTCAGCAGCTGCCATATGCAGTGGGGTCCTGTCCACTTTGGTTCGGGCATCTCTGCTGACGCCAGCTCTCAGCAGGACGTCGGCCGTGGAGTAGTGGCCATGCTGGGCGGCCAGGTGGAGGGGAGACGTCCCCAACTGTGGAGGGAGAAGAAGAGGGAGGAGGAGAGGAAGGAGAAGAGGAAGAAGAGGAGGAAGGAGAAGAGGAAGAAGAATGGGAAGAAGAAGAGGAAGAAGAAAAGAAAGGATAAGAGGAAGAAGAAAAGGAAGGATAAGAGGAAGAAGAAGGAGAAGAAGAGGAAGGATAAGAGGAAGAAGAAGAGGAAAAAGAGGAAGGATAAGAGGAAGAAGAGGAAGGAGAAGAGGAAAAAGAAAAGGAAGGAGAAGAGGAAGAAGAATAGGAAGAAGAAGAGGAAGAAGAAAAGGAAGGATAAGAGGAAGGATAAGAGGAAGAAGAAGAGGAAGAAGAGAAGGAAGGATAAGAGGAAGAAGAAGAGGAAGGATAACAGGAAGAAGAAGAGGATGAAGTAGAGGAAGAAGAGGAAGGATAAGAGGAAGAAGAAAAGGAAGGATAAGAGGAAGAAGAAGAGGAAGAAGAAGAGGAAGGATAAGAGGAAGAAGAAGAGGAAGGATAACAGGAAGAAGAAGAGGATGAAGTAGAGGAAGGATAAGAGGAAGAAGAAAAGGAAGGATAACAGGAAGAAGAAGAGGAAGGATAACAGGAAGAAGAAGAGGAAGGAGAAGAAGAGAAAAGAGAAGAAGAGGAAGGATAAGAGGAAGAAGAAGAGGAAGAAGAAAAGGAAGGATAAGAGGAAGAAGAAAAGGAAGGATAAGAAGAAGAAGAAGAGGAAGGATAAGAGGAAGAAGAAGAGGAAGGATAACAGGAAGAAGAGGAAGAAGAAGAAGAGGAAGGATAAGAGGAAGAAGAGGAAGGACAAGAGGAAGAAGAAGAGAAATAAGAAGAGAAATAAGAAGAGGAGGAAGAAGAGAAATAAGAAGAGAAATAAGAAGAGGAGGAAGAAGAGGAATAAGTCACATGCAGATTAAGCAGCTGTGACGTCACTGCAGTGAATAAACTGGCTGCTTCAGCTGGTCGGTGTTGAAAAGTGAGATCAAAAGCACGGAAACAGACAAAAGTTATTAAAATAAATGGTGTTAGAACTGAATGAATTTAATAAGTTTCTGTTTTGAACCACCTGAACTCTGTATTACATTATTAATATGCAGATCAAAGTATTCACCAACTCTTTTCTCCATTTTGTTCCTCGGAAAATATGAAAAAATACATTTAAAAAGTTTGTTTTCTGGTGTACGACATGAAATTCCAATAAAACTAGGGCTGAAACAATTACATGTGATTAACCAATTACTAAAACAATTGTTAACCAATTTAATAATAAATTAATAGCTAAAAAAAAATCTGCTACAATTGATAATCGGGTGACAAAAGGTGCCTAAACTTTTTGTCAATCTGTTAATCCAAAAATTAGTCAATCAATCCACAAACAATCAAACGTGCAAGAATGCTACTATATTGCATTTATGCAATAAAGTTTTTTATTTTCTTATTTAAAAGAGGAACTGAGTTATTTGTCTGTTTGCATTTTTAATGCATTTCTAATATTGTATTAAAAATTACTACAGGCTCAATGAAAAATGTGCCAAATGTTTTTTTATCCGATTAACTGCCCAAATAATCGATTACTAATATGGAGTCACTGCATAATTTAGAGTAGAACAGATTCTAGTCTGTGGCGTCTCACCCAGTCGGTGGTGAACGGCGCTCCGTTGGCCATCAGGTTTCGAACCTCGTCGTCGTTTCCTTTCCTTGCTGCTTCCAGCAGCCGCTTCCCCAGATCCACCAGCGACATCTGACACACATCAGAGCAGCAGCTCGTAATAAACACTTCCAGTGCTGATCCTCATCCAAAACACACTGATTTCAGAGTAGCAGCATGAGCCACATTCTGTAAATTACTAAATTAATTCTGATGAGGCTCATTTGTCAGATTAAAAGCCTTTTGAACAATTTTTCTAGTAAAGTTTATTGGTGTGATGTAATACCTAATATTAAATGTTTTGTTTTCATTACCTGCAAGCAACCCAAAAATAAAGGGTTAAAAACATCACTCTGTGACCTATCAATAATGTAATTTATTGAACATTTATTGGACTGTATTTTCAGTTTATAACAGAAAATAACTCCAAACTACAACATCTTACTTCTATTAAAATATATTTATTTAGTTTTTAAGACAGGAAAATGAATTAACAGCTGTTTTAAAATAGATCAAAGTAAAAACTTTTTTCCTAAAATTCAAAACCTAAATAATTTTAAATGGTTACAATGGCTTTAATGGTTCCCAAATGTTTTGGGAATTAGTCTCACACATTATCCACATAAACTGATTTATTTATGTCTGAAAATATTATTTTAATGCTGGTGAAAACTTATAAAATCTAAAAAAAAACTTTAATGATGCCTTTCAGTGTGAATATTTAGCTAAGCCTGAATGGATTTATTTATTAAACATCAAAACATAATTAATCTCATTTTATTTCATTGAAACTCTCCAAAGAAAAAGTTAAAAATTGCTTTAAAAAGACGGGTGTGTTAGCTTCCCCCTCCATTCACTGTAAAGGGGTTTTAAAGCTACACGTGTGTCCTTTATCGGACAAAAACCCCGCCTTTCAGTAACAAACTCCATTTACAACAAAATAAAAACTTGTGCAGTTTCAATAATTTAGTTTAAAAAATGTTTTTGACAACTTTTCCGGTTCATGAACAAATTTATAAAGCAAATTACGGTCTTATAAACAGAACCACACATACATATTCATATGTGTCCGATTATGGAACTACTCGCATTCAAGCATTAGCCTATTACCTTCCTTTTTGCTAAAACTACACAGAAACAACACCTTAAGAATCAAAGTGTGGCCATTTTGTAAAACGAGTTATTAGTTTAAGGACCTTCTGTGAGTTTACAATGATAATCTAATATTTTTATAACTGTTAAAAGTCCCGTCCGATAATGGAACTCCTGCGAACAAACAGCGTTTATTATTGCGAAACAGCGGAGCGGGACGAGGTTTCTGTCTCCGGGGCCGAGGAGCCATTTTACGCGCCTTCACCGCCAGAAAACAGACCGCCATGTGCCACGTCCCCCCGTTTCCCCCCATCTAAGCTGCTTTCCACGGGTTTCCACATATAAACATCTCCGTCGGCGCTACCGAGAAATAAACAGAGGCACCGACAGGAAACTGTTTGATATTAAGTTGTTGGTTTTCCGGGGGAAGTCACACAGAAATTTCCTATTTTACACACGGAGAAAAAACTACTTCCACATCCGGTTAAGTTGCATTCTGCAAGCGTGCGCCGCCAAAGCGCTTACCGGAGGAGTGTATGGCGAGATTGTTCCACCTTTTGTGGTTATTTCTGTAATCTTGAAATATAAGAAAGCTCGGAAAATGTGAGTCTTCTCCTGGCGTAGGACGGCAGAGCGCTTTACTTACCGTGTTCAGGTTTGTTCGGGTCCAACCAGGCTGCTCCTCTCTGCTAATGTTAGCAAGCTAGCCGGCTAAGAAGCGCAAACCCCGCCGCGTGAAGAGGATTTGTGCGATTTTATGGTTCTCCGAGACGTAGCATGGGCCAGATATGCGAAGAATATGTTTCAAAATTGGCTAAAAACGGGCATTTGGGACCTGTGTAGCTTGTCGTAGTCCTCAGAGCTTGTTTACTGCTGAAAGTTAGCAATCGCTAGCAGTTACGCAGCCGGAAGTTGATGTTGGGCCTTCAAAATAAGACTCGTTCTCGTTATTTCGATTTAAGAAAATTAAATGTCACGAAAATTCAGCTTTTGTCTTCTAATTAATGCGATTCCGTTAGGTTTTAAAATGGTCAAATATTTCATATAAATTAGAAGACCAGAAATACTTTGTCATCTCAGCTTTAAAGTTCAACTAAGATGTATTGTGTTAAATTCAGAGCTGTACTATGTTAGATCACAACCTGTACCATGGATACCACTAAGATATTTGACCAATTCTTTGTAGATTTTATTTTCTACAGAAATATTAAAAATTAATGTTGTATTCAGTTTTAATTACATCAGACTAAACAATATAAAAAATATGGCATGAGACAACACTGACTAGAAACCTTTTGTCAAAAATATTAGAAAAATTAACATAACTGCCCACTGACGTTTTGCATTTTACATGTTATAAGTATTTTTGGAGAATATTTAACCACTTTTAAAGTAAATATTCTTCCAATACATATAAAGATACGGTATAAAAATCAAAGCCTTAAAGTGTAGGTACGTTTTTTTGTGAGTCAAAATACGCTAATTTATTTCACCAAAATACCAGTTTATCACCGCCCCCATTTTATTTTGAAAGTCGTGGCAGGAAATGCGTACTTTTTTCATTATGCTGTTTACCAGCTAACTATGTTAGCAGTTAGCCCGTAATCGTTCCAATGGTTAAAAAGTTAAGATTTCGGCTGGTTTTTGCCTCTTTTGTTACCCGGTAAACCTCGTAACCGTATTTCAACAGGTGCGTGTGATAATCTGGCAGGGATTCACCCGCCGAGGAGCCGTTTAAAAACTCTTTGATTATTGTGTTTTGTCTGATACAAATATGGCGGCGGCGCGACGCCGGAGGTGGAAGCCATACGTTAACCTCCCTGTGTGGGCGGGGCTTAGCCATCGCGAACCGGAACAGACCAGAGATCAGTTTACTGCAGCGTGTAATAACGCAGAGACTCACGGGAAGTCAGAAAACATGCTGATCCCAGAACAGGGTGGGAAAATCAGAGCTCTCCTGTCCTTTCTAGGACACTATTTAAAAAATGTCAGCGTTGAATTTACCGCAGAGCTGAATTTATTTAAAAGTTTAGCTCAACTCCCTAAAATAAATACATTTTTAAACGTGGAATCTACTTGGTTTAGAATGTTATCGGAGTGTTATCGGTTTTTCAACTTGAAAGGGAAAATGTTACATTTTTGTGTATTTTTATTTAAAAACTAAATTTTAAACTGTATCAAAAGCAAACAAAAAGAGATCTAGCCAGTTCTGTGTTAAGATTATTTACTGACTGTGTGGCTCCAGGCCACCTGCTTCAATAATCCACGCATCGTTCACGTTTAAACCAGTAGAAATAATATACAACTGGATTTTTTTTAAGGTGTGAAAACGTTTTTTTTTTAAATTTTAACTTATTTTGTGCTGAATCTTGGGAGAAATGTGATTAGTAATCTATAAAATTATACATTTTTTTCTTTTCCTCAAATGCCTTCCTGCTCCTGTGTCATGTAAAAGTAAACAAATGTTTTTGTACTATATGAAGTTTTTTATTATTACTTTAAAATACTTGTTTAATGCAATAAAATACAATTTATCAAAAGAAAAAACATACTGTGACTGTCTGAATTTTTGTTGATTCAGTTTTCATGGTGTCTTAGGGTAAACTTACTCCAGATATACCAGATGAGGAATTTTCTTAAAATGACCTTAATATTTTACTCAGATTCTATTTTTTGGGGAGGGGTTGATACATTTTAAATAAATCAGACTGGACTCTTAAAAAAAGGAGCCTTTTATTTCTGGTGTCAGGTCTGTTCTGAAGTTTCAGTTTTGCTCAACAGCAGCAAGTGACAAAAATAAATAAATACATGCATAAATAAAAACATGAATTTTCTGTTAGTACAGCGTATCCTAAGAAAACGACAAAAGGCACAAACTTTAACTCATAAAACAAAAATCAAACTGCAGGGTGTTAAATAATTAAAGTCTTATTTCATACCAGATGAATCAGACTAAATGGGACAGGAAGTCGTTTGATCCTGCAGCCAAATGTGCAGATAGATTAAAATAAACTCATTTATTTTAGATTAAATCCATGCAAAACATATGAGGTGTTTCTAGATGTTGCAGTTTGTAAAATCCAAATAATTAAACTTGAACAAACTGAGATGTAAACAAATAACCTTAGATAATCAAGTGAACTTTAGTCTGGTTGCAGAATTGGGAGGTCTAGTCTCAGATTATTGCCGGTTCTGGATGAAGTCGGGCTGATCTGGGTCCAGGTTCTGGCGGGTTCAGGGCAGCAGGTTCAGGTCAGCCAGCAGAGTGTCCACATCAGCGATGGGAGCTCTCCAGTAATTAAAGGAGGAAAACTCGGACAACTCCTCGTCCTGCAGGGAAAACAAGCGTAAAGATGCTGCAGGTTCTGGGACACAACGACCCAATGGACTCAGAAACGTTTTGTAAACTGGGCTCGCCTCGTCGTCCCGTCCTCGCAGCTGGAACGTCTTGTCCTTCGCCTTGCTGCTGCTGATCGGATTGGCGAATCCCAGATCCTCCAACTCCGACAGGTTGAGGGTCGGGATGGGCTGCCTCCAGAAGAGGAACGAGTCGAACTGGCTGCTGGATTTCTCCATCCTGTCGCAGTCTGCAAACAAAAACGTTTAAAATAAACATGAACAGACACAGCGCTGTTCAAAGTGAGGCCCAGGGGCCATGTGTGGCGCATGCAGCAGTTCTGTGTGGGCCCTGGACGGAGATTGGCAGAGTTAGATTGAACCTGGTTAGATTTTCTCCACTATATTCACTTCAGTAACATTTTGTGAAAATGTATGTTTAGGAATATTTTAGCACGCTGTACTTCTTACTCTTATTAGAGTAAAATTTCTGGATTTTTTACCCACTGATTTAAAGACAAACATGTTTTAACCACAGATTCACCAGACTCAGACACACCTGCAGGTTTTATTAAAGTTTCACAATTGTTTATTGAAAGAAACCGATTTGGAAAAATGTTATTTAGTCTGATTTTGTTATTTTTTGCTGCTTATATGAATTACTGTCATTTTCATCTTTAAAATACCAAAATTTCCACTTAACTCCATATTTTGGTCCATTTAATAATGTCCTTTTTAAATATTAAATGATTAATAATTTGATCAGTTACTCAGTATTTGAGCAAACTTTTACCAAGTAATTTTTTACTCTGACTTGAGTAATCTTTTGGACCACTACGTTTTACTTTCATTTCAGTAGACATATGTTGAAGTAGTGCTACTTTCACCGCCTCTTCATTGTTGTAATGTTTTGCATGACAAAATTGTGCATTTTTAGTTGAACACATAAAAATACAAAATCTTATTTTTTCAGTGTTTTGGTCCAGTTTCTAATACAAAAATCTTATTTCCATTGAAATAAGAACATTAACTTTTAAGTAGCTTTTAAGCAAAATACAGGAGCCGTTTTAAGTCAATAATTCCGTAATTTTGATTTTAAAAAGTAATAGTTTCACTGATATTGTTACAAGTGAAATATAGTGGAACTAGAACTGGTTGCTAGGTGACGTGCTGGACTTGGCTGGGGTTGCTAGGTAACGCCACAGTGCCCATCGATTGTGAAATGAGTGGAGTAACTTGCCAGTGGAACTAATACTTTCTCATAAATATTAAGGAATTGACCTAAATAAACCTCAGATTTCTTGCTGAAAAGTTACTTTAATGTTGCGTTTGTCTTATTTACGATGCACTAAGACAGATTGATCTGTTCACAAGTTAATTATCTCGTAACAGAATGACATGATGATAGTTTCAACAAATATTTAAAATGATTTTTTTTTTTATAATAGTTACGTATTGCAGCTTTAACCAGCTCAAACAACTGAGTCCCTGGTAACTCAAAAGCAACAAAGATGCTTCAAAATCTGTTGAAATCGGTAAAAACTCTCCTACAGCTTGATTCATTTACCTCTTGTGATGTCATCATCTCAGCAGCTCACAAATCAGGACTAGTAGCTTGTTATCTGTTTATTTTGTAAAATCGTGGCATAAAAACCAAAACTACATAACTGGCTGTGTTTCTATTGTATTGGTACTTTTATTAGCAATATAAAAAAAACACAACAATTCAGTACATTTAAAGAAATTACCTTGTTTTTTCTAAAAACGTTTCTCATATTAATCTGAAAATTTATGAAAATGTTTTAGCACATTTTTCACTTTTCATGCTAAGAAATTTCTGAAAATTGTCTGGAAAATTTCATAAATTAATCTCAATATTTTGGTTTTTCTATCAAATTTTCAAATTCAGAAATTTTCTTGGTTTTTTTTCTCTGATTTTAATAGCAAATGCTGAACTTTTCAAACTCAGAAATGCGTAACTTTTTCAAGAAAATGTCTGAAATAAAGCTCAGTAATTTAGATTTTTTTCACCCCCTGCAAATTTTTCAAATATTCTTATTTTTTCTAGAAAATTTCTGAACTCAATCTCAAGACAGATTGATCTGTTCACAAGTTAATTATCTCATAACAGAGTGACATGATGATAGTTTCAACCAATATTTAAAAGGAAAAAAACATTTTATAAAAGTTACGTATTTCAGCCTTAACCAGGTCAAACTGCTGAGTACCTGGTAACTCAAATGCAACAAAAATGGTTAAAAATCTGTTGAAATCGGTCAAAAACTCTTACGGCTTGATTCGTTTGCCTCTTGTGACGTCATCATCTCAGCAGCTCACAAATCAGGACTAGTAACTTGTTATCCGTTTATTTTGTAAAATCGTGGCATAAAAACCAAAACTACATAAATGGTCGTGTTTTTATTTTATTGATACTTTTATTAGCAATAAAAAAACACAGCAATGCAGCACATTTAAAGAAATTACCTTGTTTTTTCTAAAAACGTTTCTCATATTAATCTGAAAATTTATGAAAATGCTCTAGCACATTTTTCACTTTTCATGCTAAGAAATTTCTGAAAATTGTCTGGAAAATTTCATGAATTAATCTCAATATTATTTTGGTTTTTCTATCAAATTTTCAAATTCAAAAATTTTCTTCGGGTTTTTTTCTCTGATTTTTATAGCAAATGTCGAACTTTTCAAACTCAGAAATGTCTAACTTTTTTCAAGAAAATGTCTGAAATAAAGCTCAATAATTTAGATTTTTTTCACCACCTGCAAATTTTTCAAATATTCTTATTTTTTCTAGAAACTTTCTGAACTCAATCAAGACAGATTGATCTGTTCACAAGTTAATTATCTCGTAACAGAGTGACATGATGATAGTTTCAACAGAGATGTTTCAAAATCTGTTGAAATCGGTCAAAAACTCTCCTACCTCTTGTGATGTCATCATCTCAGCAGCTCACAAATCAGGACTAGTAACTTGTTATCTGTTTATTTTGTAAAATCGTGGCATAAAAACCAAAACTACATAACTGGTTGTTTTTTTATTTTATTGATACTTTTATTAGCAATAAAAAAACACAACAACGCAGCACATTTAAAGTAAATATGTGAAGCCGCAGCATCGCAGATACCAAATGAGAGCAAAATGGAGGCTCCGGTTGGAGCTAAGTTAGAAGATGATGGAGGTGATTGTTGTTAGCCGGGTGTGGTTCTGCATCAGTCCAACTCCATTCCGTCAAACAGACGCGGATTATTCCTGACACCGACATGAAAAACTGGGTCACCGCAGACGGAAATGCCGCTCAGATTTCTGCGGGTTTTATTTCAGGCTGGTTTTATTCCTGGAAACGCGTCCTGCGTGCGTCAGCTCATCCAAATCAGCGCAAACTAAAACCTCCAGGCGTCAAATAAATAAAGACGCGGGTTAAAATCTGCTGCCTATATTCGGCTGTTTGAGATATTGATTATTGGTTTTTGGTGGCGGTGGAGGATCAGCGGCAGATTGAGGCGTTGGCCGGCGCAGAACTAACGACTCATCCATAAAATAATAAACAAATCAAAACAGGTTTCACTAAATAAATCAGAACTAGACTTAACTAGAGGGTCTATCTCCTTATTTTAGAAGCGTAGTTTTATTTTTAGATTAACCTCAGATGCGCGAATATTTAAAAGAAACAGGGATAAATACTAAATAAAATTCTTAATCAGCAGGTGAATGTTTTTCTACCTGTTTGTAGCAGGAAGCTTCTCTCCTTTTGTTCCACTGGTTCTGTTTGTAGCCGGTGGGTCAGTCAGGTGGAGCCGCTGAGGTTCTGCCGCAGCTTCAATGAGCTCAGCGTCAAGTTCGGAGTTTTATACAGAAGCACTTCCGGTTGGACTTCAAAGTAAGAGAGGAAGACCCTCTTACTTTGAAGTGAATTATTTTACTTGAGATGGGAATTTTGGGTTTTCATGAGCTGTTTGCCAAAATCATCAGTATTAAAAGAATAAAAGACCTGAAATATTTCAGCTGGTGTGCAATGAATTTAAAATATATGACAGTTACATTTTTATCATTACATTATGGAAAAATGATTAACTTTATCACAATATGCTAATTTTTTTAGAAGGACCTGTAATAAGGCCTTTTGAAATGTAACATGGCGGCAGTTTTTATGTGTTGTTGATGTTTTAGTTTCCATCCACATAGCAGGAGAAATAGATCTTAATAAAAATTAAATGTACTTTTAGTGTAAATTAAGTGCAATTATTCCATGAAAATATATCTTTGCACAATTACTTACATCTACATATTAAGAAAGTGTGTTTTATTTTGAAAGGAGCTGATGTTTCCGGTACGCTGGGCTACATTTCCTCTGGGTTTGGTAATGAGCCACGCTGGTACCGCAGGAACCTATTTACATGTGTGCAACATGTGGTCACATAACGAGGTTAAAAATCTATTAACTTAATTAATTCATTGGTTTATTTATTTATGTGGCTCAAGAAGAGCTTAATGGAGGCTAAACAAATAAACAGCTATTCTATTCTATTCTATTTTCAGAAAAAATTGAATCTCTGTCTTTTGAAACTCATAAAATACCTTGGGTTTTTTTCTAGAAAATTTCTAAGATTCAATTAAATGTTACTGGGGGCTTTCTATCAAATTTCCCAAATATCAAGTCCAGAAATGTTCTTATATTTTGTAGAAAATTTTCCACTTTTTGAACTCAGAAATGACCTTGTTTTTTTTCTAAAACAAAAGTTTCTCATAATAATCTCAAAATTTCTGAAAATTGTCTGGAAAATCTAATAAATTAATCTCAATTATTTTGGTTTATCTATCAAATTTTCCAATTCAGAAATTTTCTTGGGTTTTTTTTCTCTGAATTTTATAGCAAATGTTGAACTTTTCAAACTCAGAAATTTTTTTCAAGAAAATGTCTGAATAAAGCTCAATAATTTAGATTTTTCACTCTCAGCAAATTTTTCAAATGTTCTTATTTTTTCTAGAAAATTTCTGAACTCAATCTCAATTTTTTTTCTAGCAAATTTTGAATTTAATTTTAAACGTCTTTTTGCGTGTTGTACTCAGATGACTGTGTCTCGCCAGAAGGAGGCGCCGTTCGGCCGTTCAGACGCAGTAAAAGGGAGGAGAAAAGAGAAAAGTGAAGGTCTCCAGTGAAAAAAGAGGGCGGATTTCCTGGTTGGAGCCACACCTCGCACACAGAGACAGAGGAAGGCAGAGAGTCTGTCAGAAAGCTGCAGCTGGTTCATGATCTCACTCCTTCAGCCGCTCATCGCCTCCCTGCTGCTCCTCTCCGGTGAGTCCGCTGCCTCTTTTTCACTAAAAATAACCAACACTGACAATTATTTCATTTTAATTCACCGGAGAAACATGTAAACTGACTACAATGCATGAAATCTCCAGATGTTGGCTGAAGTTCGCAGGTCAACCGCCTCCCTGGAGGACAGATCAATCTGTGAATTATTAATCTACTGTACACAAGAGTCACTTCAGTAATTTGAACGGCTCTGTCATGTGGATGGAGACTAGATTAGATGCTTTTAAATACTGTCAGATGCCCCTTTGCTCCCATTCGCTTTGGGCAGGAAACATGTTAGTAATTACTGCTTTTCTGGTTCGGTTTAGATCACCAGCCTTAAAGCTTGTTTACCTCCTGAAATGAAGGTCCAGGTTGTGTTGAAGGTACCAGAGAGCAGAGTGAAGTTTCTAATCGGGTCAGAGAATCTAACGGGTCACAGGATACAGCACAGCAGCAGAACTCATGGGAGGAAAACTCCCCTGGGCTTCATTACCCTCCGCTCTCTGGGCTGGATTTCCTGCCTGGACGAGGTGAAATTATCGCACATAATCCATTTTATTCATTTCTCCTCTGTGCACTGCAAAAACACAACATATTACCAAGCAATTTTAGTCTGATTTCAAGTGGAAATATCTTAGTTCACTTGAAATAATGCAAAAACTACAGTTGAGTAAACTTTTAATCAAGATGTAGGAGCTTGTTCTGAGTTAATAATTCCTTAATATTGATTAAAAACGACTAGCGGGTTATTTCAAGATTAACGTGGGAAAAAACTACCACTTTTTAGTCAATGGTCAGGAAATATTTACATTAAAAAGCTCACATTTCTTGCTGAAAAGTTACTTGATAGTTTTGTCTTATTTCAAATGTTCTAAGATATTTCCACCAGAAAACAGACCAAAGAAATTACGTGGTAAGATTTTATGTTTTTGCAGTGTAGAGAAATGTCTGTCTGTCTGAGCTGTGCACTGCAAAAACACAAAATCTTACCAAGTATTTTCAGTCAAGTTTAGTGCAAATACCTTAATGAACTAAAAATATGACAAAAGTAGCTTACTAATAACTTTTCAGGAAGATATAGGAGCTTTTTGTATTAAATAATTTATTAATATTGATTAAAAAATTACTGGTTCCACTGAAAGGTTTTTTCACTATTAACATGTGAATAATGTCTTATTTTTTGTTAACTAATAAAGTATTTTTCATGAATATTAACCAAGTATTGACTTAAAAGAAACTCCCATTTTGGTCTTAAAAGTTACTTGTAAGTTAGTTTTGTCTTTTTCCAAATGTACTAAGGTATTTCAACTAACCAAACCAAAATACTTGGTAATATTTTGTGCTTTTGCAGTGTAGTTTGAGTAAAGAACCGTAACGAATCAAGTAATGAGGAAGCTGATCGCTTAGTTCTGTAAAATCAAAATATTTAAATGAATCTGCAGCTAAAAACTCTCCTGAAAAAAACGATTTTTCTTTTCTTTGACAAAAAAACAAAACGAGCGGAAACAATCAGAAGATTAGAGCGAGAAGGTGGAGGTTAAAGCCAGAGGTCAGAGGTCACAGATGACCCCTCTGCTCAGGATGAGCCAAAAATAACTGCTGGGCTGCGACGGATCGCTTCCAGTTTCTGGGTGCAGATCTATAGATCTGGAGCCAAATTACAGGTCTGCAGAGGCGTGTGGTGAGCAGGAAGGAGGGAAACACTGCAGCGCTCTGTTCCCAGTGTCTGTGGGATGAATTCACAGCGGCTACGTTAGCAACATGTTTAGTCATTTTTGGAAAGCCCTGACTTTCCACTGGGATTCACGTTTCTCCAGGCAAACATTTCTGGAAAATTAAAAGAAGAAAACCTCTGAGCCGGCAGATATTTCTCATCAATTCTGCTGCAGCTTTGAGCTTTTAGTCAGTTTCTTTGCTATCGTTGTGCCAAATGCAAATGCAGCGTTTTAAGCTAAACGCTACATTGGGCTGTGACCCAGTTATGGGTTTCACCTCCTCACAGATAACCCAGTTAGTCCTGTTTGCAGCAGCAGGGGGGCTGGTTTCATCTGACTGGGTGTCAAAGTCATGAGAAGATAGTTTTTATTTTAAGGGAAGCGACTGAAGATTAAAGGAAGAGTTAAATACAAGCAGTTTGGCTTCAAGGAAGCTGATTTCTGCATCGTTCCTGCTGTTTCTGGACTTCTTGGTGATTGTGTTTTTAGACTTTGTTTCAAAATTGTTCTGAATTAGTTTCATAAATTCGTTCCTGTCTTGTTAATGCTGGATTTTAGTTTCACTGAACTGTTTTCAAGATAACGAGATCTGATTTTCTCCATATAAATCCATTCCTCTTTCTAAGTAAAACTATTTTAAATTATTTTGACCTGGATAAGTCACTGGGGATTATGCAAACAGCTGAAAATGTCACATAGAGACATAAAAACAGCATTTTCTTAAGGGTAATGGTGGTCAAAGTGAAGTTCGGGGGCCAGTTGTGGTCCCTCAGCTGATTTTGTGTGGCCCCCCTCAAGAAGAAATCATATAAATTAAGAAAAACCTGTTAAACTAAAATCTACTTACAAAAATGTTAGATACCACATAAACTGATAATCTTTTCCAAGCTTCCTGGTTTATTTCTGTTGTCATGGTAACTAGGACCAGATCTACTCTTTAACAATCACCCATCGAATGTGACTTAACATTCAAGTGGTTTTTGAAACAGCTCATTTTCCAGACACCAAAAAGCTTTAATTTATTGCCAATAAATATCTTGGTGATCATTTTTAAAGCACTTGGGTTGTTTCTAGAAGAAGTTGAAACCCAAATTGAAGAATAAAAATCTGCAAAATGTGAATTTTTCATTATAGATCTGATGGTGCAGGCCAAAAAATCTCCTCTGTCTAACGTGGAAAACTTTTTGCCGATCTCACAAATGTAATGGTGCAGATGAAGTGCAGTCAGGATAAACGTTGTTGTGCAACATGTGTTGCGTCAGCACAGCTTCTAAAATATGGAGGCTTGAGGTCTGACGTCTTCGCTGAAGTGTCTCCCAAATAGTTTTAAGGACCCAAAAAGTGGGTTTTGCACGAAACCCTGGAGTAATTATGTGATTACTAAGACATTCCTGGAAGGGTTCTGTCTCAGATGTTTATTTCTGGGTTTTCTTTTGTTATCTGGTTCCCACAGTCGGCCCGGTTCGCTGACATTAAACGTCAGCTTGGCTGGATTTCAGATTTCAGCAGCGGATGTGTGTGTCATGGAGTCGAACGCTTCGCTGAGATCATCCCTTCAACAACCTGCATCCAGTTAAATCACTGCAGGAGGCTTTACTGAACCTTCTCACCAACCCAGAACCAAAACCCAGAGTGTTTTGGTTCTGGGTTCAGTTACTCTGTTTTGGACTCTCTGAACCAAAACAAAGAGTCTCTGTTTGGTTCAGAGACTCTTTAATGTTTTTATGTGTTTTGCAGGAAATTTAATCCCTGATTTGTAAGAAACTGACATTCAAAAGTGGAGTTGGTTTAGTCTTGGTGTTTAGATTATCGCTCTGTTGTCGTACTTGGATCAATGAAACTGATTTAAATTTGGAAATTAAGAGAAATTCTCTGCATAGCTCTATAGAGCTACAGTATATATCTACTATTTTATATCTGATGGATGCACAATAAAAACACATCTAATTTGATCTCATGATGTAAACGTAAACAATAGATGTAAACGATTAATCGTATCAATAGTGATCAATTGGTTATTGAAATAGTCATCAACCAATTTAGTAATTAGTTACTCCTTAACAAACTGAAAAATGGCCATTTGGTGAAAAAAAAGACAACATATTCAGAGCAATAATTAAGCCAAAACTGCACAAAAAAGATATAAAATTTGCATTTATATAAATAAAAACCTTTTGTTTTGAAATATATTCTTCAGAAAACTCAAGTAGCATAGTTTTAGTTTTGTTTAAAATTCTGTAAAACACAAAAGTAAAAAAAAACTACTATAAAGCAACTTTTCCTGTCCAATTTAGTGATTAATGCAAAATTCTATCAATTAATCTGCAAATTCTCAAACGTACACTAAAGGAATTCTGTGTTATCCTATTATAGGCAATATAATGTTAATTTAAAAGAGGCTGATGATGTAAATTTATAAACTTTTGCTAGTTATTTTCTGTAAAAATAAATAAAAAAAGAGTTTTCTGGTCTATAAAAACCCAACAAAGTTGAGGCTGAACGATTAATCAGATTGATTGTGATTAATCGATTACTCAAAGAATTGTCAGCTAATATAATATTTAGTTAATGGTTGTCTGGAGTGTAGAGACCACGCTCAGAAAAAATAACACTGTAAAAAATAATACAATAATACATTTTGTATGGAAATATATTTTTCCTTTAATTCCACCAGAGCCGTAGTTTTAGATTCACTCTGTTCAAAATCTAAGAAAAAAACAAAACAACAACATTTTATATTAAGAACCTTTTGCTATCCAATTATTAATTGATTAATTCAAAAACTTATCAATTAAATGATCAAACATACTAAAGGAATCCCATGTTGTTGTTTCGTAAGCCATAAAATGTTTTCCTATTTTTAAAAAGTAACTGAATTATTTGCATCTTTTTATCCTTCTTCTAATACTGTATGAAAGAAGATTAAATAAAACACATGTAAACGGTTCTCATGACTGATGGTTGGAATAATCGATGGAGCGTTTTGAATCGGCGTCATTGTTCGGTGTGAACCCGAAGGCTTGCGTCACTTTAAGGTGTGTTAACTTTCTGCTTCCCGGGGGAGAGAAGTGAAAGCTGCTTGTTGTGTCAGAACAGGAGGGTCAGCTGCTAACCGGCTGGAAAGTTTTCTACCTTTAAACGTCTGGATGAAAAGGCGCCATTGTGAAGCTGGACTCCAGCTGTAGCCGCTCCGCTTTCTGCCACCTTAAACGCCCTGCCTTCATATTCAGGGGTCGACGCTTTCCTGTCGTAAAAAAGCATTTTTTAAAAAGGGAAAGCTGAGAGTTGACTGTGTTTACTCTGCGCCAAGATGAGGAGGTTTTATTTTACAGCTCTCACTTACCGGCGCAAACAGAAAGTCTAAGAAGTTCACTGACAACCTGATAAGGAGTTCAGGACTTTGACTCATTAAAAATCACTTTTGTAAACACCTACAACAACTAATAGTTTCATAAATGTAGCACACAACACGTTGTTGTTCAGTATTAACTGGAACAATAAGTACATAGCTTTAAAAGGAACATTAATAAAGGCCGTCACTTTGACAGAGTCCCAAATATGTTCCAGCATTATCATCATACCCTTTTAATTGTTTAACAGCTTGGAAAAAATGGTTTTGTTTTGCAATAAACAGAAACACAGAGCCAAATGTTTCACCGTGTGATTGTTTATATGAATCTTCCAGGAAGGAAAACTTTCTTTCCACAACGCTGTAAATTTACCAGCAATCTTTATAAGTCAAAGAGCCGTTTTTGCTCTCAGTCCAGTTAAATTAAACTCACTCAGAGCTAAAATTGGGGGAAAACAAATTCACAATTTTGTTGTCATTTTTAAATAAACAGGTCTATTTCTGTTTACATATTAAATAAAAAAGTAAAGATTTGTAAGGAAAAAAGGATTTCCTCTGACAGATGTCAATATTTTTGGAAGAATATATAAAAAACATCGTATGAAAAGCAAAAATAAAGAGTGTAAAATTGCCAATAACTGCAGATAATGCAGAGTAGTAGGAGAAAGTAATACAGTGAGGAAAAGTACCAGGACTCCATAACCTGAAAGTGAAAGAAGCATTGGGCTGTGTGGCTTTGTTTCAGTGAAAGCTGTGTGGGAGTGACGGATGAAAACACAAGCACAAGCTAAAGGTAAACTAAGAAACATTTGAGTAGTTTGTCTAACCGCGCTGCTCCTCAGGAGGTTAAAGTGACCTGTTCTTGGTGTGTCTTGGTGTCTTGGTTAAAGTGACCTGTTCCCTGAACAGGTTAGGACTGGTACAAAACATGATCATCGGATGTTTTTGTTCAAAATCATTCTTAAATAGTAAGATCTCAGTCTGGTCAACTGACTAGTTTGAGTTCCTTTCAGAACTGGCTGTTCTGGAACCTTCTGTGGTTGCTAGGTAACGAGCTGGCCTTGCCTGGGGTTGCTAGGTAACGATTGCCGTGCCTCCTGGTTACATTTTGTACCCATTTTTAATTTTTTTTAATTTTTTTCTGTTTGTATATATTATGTTGTGCTATTTTAAATGATTTTACTATAATTTTCAGAGTTATATTTTTTTTAAAAAAGCCCATATAGGGACAAGTGCTGCGAATTAGCTGTTGCTATTGCACCATGATGCAAACATGGGACTGCTGTTTTATTCAGTTTGTCTATGTCAATGTGTGTCTGTCCCTATCAAATAAACTTTAATAATAATTCTGTAGATTTTAGAAACGGGTCATTTTCCAGACACCAAAAACATTAAATCCCCCAGGTGGGTTTGGGTTGTTTTTGGAAGCAGCTGAAACCCAAATGAACGTAAAAGACGCTTGAAATGTGAATTTAGCACAACGTGTTTCGCCTTTATTGGATTCGTCTTCCACTGTGTTGCACATTAACAGCCTCACAGCAATAAGGAATAACTTTTGAAGGTATTTCTTAATGATTCTTGTGGCCACTTCCTGGGAAACTACAGAAATCCTGATGAGTTACCCGGTACTTTGCGTTTGAACTTCCATTAGGTCCCTCTGATTTCATCATATCTGGACGCTGACTAATCAAAGAAGAGAAGTGGTTTTGGTGACGCAGTCCCTCCTTTCCAGCTTTTGCGGCGCATATTAACACATAAAAACTAATTATGCATTTTTTATGGGGACTTTAGGTTTCTTGAGGTCAGTGTTAATGAAGATCTGAGAATAAGATGTAATTTCTGCCTGGGAGTCTGGCCAGAAAGGAAACGTTTGCTGCTTTCAGATGACTGATCAGGGAGTAATTAACAGTCTAGCCTCATGTTTAATGTGATGATGGTGTAAAACTGAATGGTGAAGATTCAAAAAACCCTCAATGAATTAAAATACATTCCCTAAATAGTGTCTCTACTTAGAAAAAATGTTAAAAACTGATGTAAAAGTATGAAAATGACAGGGAACGAGTCGTTGCCTTTCAAGTGGTGCCAGTAAAAGAGTCCAACACTCCAGAGCTGAGTAAAAGTACCAGGATTTCCCAGTTTTTACTCAAAAATGTAAAACAAAAAGGCATAACATCAAAAATGATTGTATTTCTAAATAAAAAGTAATGGAAACTATGTAAATATATAAATAGTCAAGGTGCAGAGATGCTTTCTATGTCATTTGTTGTTATTTAGAACTTGTACTGGAATAAAAGTCAAAATAATTATCACAAAATCTGTAATATTTTCAAAGTAAAGGTCTGAATCATTGAAAACTCTTCAGGTTGACATGAATTAATAAAATTATTATCATAATTAATATTTTATCTTGAGATATTGTCTTTGTAAAACAAAGTTTTCCCCTGGCAACTAGCTTCTCTGTACGGGATGCCAAAAATGTCAAAAAAGAGATGTAATAAAGAACAAAAAACAACAACAGGAGTTAATGAAAAGACTGGAAGCTTATTTCGTTTGTACATTATAAAACTAAAATAGTAAATCATCCTGAAATCCTGAGACGATTTTATAGTTTCTTGAAAAGCAACGATAAGGAGATTTTGTGAAACCCAAAACCTGTTTTTTTTCCTGGTTCCATCCTTTTTTTCTTCGTCTTAAATCTGAACCCATTTCTTTTTATTCAGCTGATGTCCTTGGTTGTCCTTTTGTTTTTGTCTTATCTCAGCCTGTTTATGGTCTCAGGCAAACTGCAGCAGGAAGTGTGACCAGGTCTGTGAAGGAGGAAGTGGAGCAGAATAACAGCTCAGTCCCTGTTTTATTTAAATGTTTCATGTTTTACACGGGGCTTTTTTATAGCTTACAAAACGTCAACTGGCAATTGTTTTGGCAGCAATGCCTCAAAGTTTTTCAGTTATGCTCATAATTTGACATTAAACGTCTGTTAAAATCGATAATGAACTTCAAGAAAGTTGCTTTTAAACAGAAAATGTAATTGCTTTGTTTTAGCATTAACATTAATTTTTTGGACTTTAACTCATTCATTAGAGTTTTTCAGTGCAGAAATGACTAATTCTGGCTGAAGACAGCCATGTCTCAGTTTTCAGGTTTTTGTCTCGAGGCTTTTCTGACACTAGTCATCAAGTTCGCCGGGGTCGTTGTGAAACCAGAGGTCAGACGTCTCGGCTGTCTTGTGTAAATAAGTGTTTCTCTCCCGTCTGCTTGAAGTGCGATCGTGTGACCTGCAGCCGCTCGCCTCCAACAGGCGGCTTGTTGTTGTCGTTTTGTGGCGTTTCAGCTGATTCTCCCCTCCAGCTGATCGTCGCTCAGCTGCTCTCACATCAGCAGGCCGGGTGGCTTTTTGTTTTTATTGTTGTTTTGAATGTTTTTCGACTGTCCAGCAGATAAATATGTCACAAAAACTGGAAAAAAGACACACTAAAGTAAATAATTATGTATTTTAAGCATGAATTTTTCTGTATTTGTTGAATAGATATTTCAAACGACCAGACTTTTTCATAAGTTGTTTAATTCTCCCTGATCAGTAGGAGCAGGCTTTCTGAAGGCAGCATTATGTTTCATGTTTGACTTTCTGAGAAGATACGTTTGGTTTGTGAATTTATTTTTTTTCCCAGTTGGGCTTCTACCACTTCTAAAAACAACCAGAGTGCTTTCAAAAACCACCATGCTGTTTTTTGGCAGTAATTTAATGTTTTATGGTGTTTTAAAAATCTCCTGATTAAGTCACGTTCATCTGCTCTGCGGCGTTACCTAGCAACACCAGCCAAGCCCAGGCTGTTACCTAGCAACCTAATCGAAGCTCCAGCACGTTTGTTCAGCTGGTTCTCCTGCTGTATGCGCCGTACAATGGCTGCTGGAAAAGACAAGTGTTTTGTCTTTTCCTTCCTTCTTGTTGGTTGTGCAGGAGGCTCCACTTCTGCTTTTCAAAGATGTTTGGTTGTATAATTGTGTGTGTGTTTGCAGCCATTTTCAGGTGTAAACGCTGAGATTTGGGGCGTGGCCAACAGCAGCTTATTGGGATTTAAAGTGACAAGATGATTATAATTAAATGCACTTACTTGACGTAGTATAATTATATAAATCATACTTCTTTGTGTCCCTATAAAACGCATTACAAATGGGAATGTTCTGCAGCAGCACTGCTTGTGCTTGTCAGACAATAATTACTGCAACACAGTTACCTTAAAAAATAATTTTAAAATAGTTCTTATGGTCACTTTTATTAAAATGCGGATGAAATCATTTGGTTTAGGAGCTAAAGACCTTCAGAAAGGCTGGAGAACAGTAGATCAGTAGCAAAGCTAAATAAATAAGCAGGAATTAAACACGTTTTCTGCGCAGACTGTGGATCCTGCCACCTGCAAACAACACAATGGGAGGGGAGGAGGCAGTTTCACCTCCTTCCAGTGAAGTAATGGGACAAAATTTATTACAGCGGACGAACAAACAGACTGCAGGACAGGAAGTTTAGACTGAGTTTGCACCATTGTGCTGCTTATACTCATGAACGGCCATTCGTCTGTCCGTCTGTCCACTGCAGACGGCGAAATGCAAACTCCTGAAAAATTACATCACTTCAAATTCTGACACCCAACTGGGCCTCTTTGCTTCCCTTTTCTCAAGTCCTGTCAAAGTTTTCTTTTATTTATGTTAATATTTAACATGAAGCAGAATTTTTCTGCTGTCTCACTGGAAAAATACCAAATCTTGTTTTTAGGGAAAATACTTGAATGCACTTCAAATGAGACAAAATACCTTATTGGCAACAATTTATCAAGATTTAGGAGTTTGGTTTTAGTGAATAATTGGTTAATATTCATGGAAAAAATACTTTAACACAAAATAAGCCATTTTCTCATGTTAAAATCGAAATAAAGCTGGTTGCTAGGTGACGGCCTGGGCTTGGCTGGGGTTGCTAGGTAACGGCTTGGTTCCCCTTGGCACTGGAGCTAGAACTTTTTGTCAACATCAAGGAATTAGTTACTTAAAACTATTACATGTTGCTGAAAAGTTACTCATAAGTTTTGTCTTATTTCAATAACACTGAGATATTTTAACTAGAAGGTAGACAAAAAGAACTTAGTTAAACTTTGTGTTTTTGCAGTGCAGGTCACAGAAAAAAAGCAGAAATTAAAAGTTTTGTAAATTTAGATTAAAATTTTATAAAACAAAATGCCGTTTTTAGTCCATCCGCTGCTGGTAATGCGCAGTTTTTAAACTGGTTGTAATCTAGAGGTGAACATGTTTGTTACCAACCCTACACAGTAAAAGTTCCAGTGTTGAATTAACTCCCAAAAGTGTCTATATGTGTCCAAGTCAGCTAGTGTTAAATTCAACACTACAAAGTGTCAGATTAGCATTTACAAAGGTGCTGGTGTTAAAATATATTAAAAGTAACACCAGTGTAGTGTTGATCAGAAAACACAATGTGATGTTAATAACGTAAATAATTGACCTGCAAGGTGTCAATATCAATCAAATCCAGTGGAAAATATTCAAAATAATACACAGAAATGGAAAGTTTAACTTTTCTTANCAATAAAATGGGTGTCAATCTTTTAACACTTTCAAAAGTGTTACTTTAACACCTGCTGACTTGGACACATATAGACACTTTTGGGTGTTAATTCAACACCGGCATTTTTACTGTGTGAGAGCGAAAGTTTTTTTACGAACGGACAGCAGCGAACGGAGGTAAAACCATCAAACACAGGCGTTTTCTGTCCTGATGTGTCGAAACGACGGTTTGGGTGATTTATGTAAGATTAAGCTCAGACGTGTGGAATGTTTTTCGAGTGACGTCTCGCTCAGACAGCACAGGACCTGAGTGCTTGTCTGAGTCCAGATGAAACCAGCTGACGATGGGAACCAAGTCATCAAAATGGGAAATAATTTAAAAAATCCCCAGGATTTGGTGGAGACCTTCAGACTTCAGTCTGATGAGCTGTTTGATTCCCAAACAGGAAGTCATCTCCTTGGCGAAGCCGACCCCTCGGGCTGAATTCCTCTCTGCTGGTCTTTGTGGATGTCAAGCATGAAGCTACATGTTTCTGGCCTCCACATTCCTGCCTTATCATCTGCTGAAATGTGTTGGAGGGACTCCAGATGGTTTTCTAACAGGCAGAGCCGACTCAGAATAGATGCAGTTGGATCCTTTGATCGGGACGCAGCCAACGCCAATCGCCATCCAGCCGAGGTTCATCTGGTTGAAATACAGAAACAAACGGGAAAAAAAACAGATTTATTATCTTTAATTGAACCACAGATGAAAACATCAGGTGGAGATAGTTGTGATCCAGATCTTCCACCAGCAACGTGTCCCACTAATTTCAACCATCAGGAAACACTTGATCCCTGAAACAGGCTCTGCCCTGAAGGCACAGGTTTCCTCTGGTTGATGAATAATTTTTATATTCAATGCCTGCAGTTGAACATTTTGTGCCTGTGAAAGCTGATCTTTGGTCTTCAAATGTTTTTTTTTTTTTTACATTTTACAGTATTTATTTATTTTCTAAGCAATAAAAGCAGCAATTTATTTTGTTTTTAAGTTCAGTTGCTTATCTGAACTTCTTGCTCAGATAAGTAAGAATTTACTGCGCAAATTGTAAAAAATTTTGTGTAAAATTTAGCCTGAATCCGGCTCAGTGCTGCCCTCTTTGGGTTGAACAGCAGGTACTGCAACCAAATTTTCCCATTGGTTACAGTCCAATTTTTTAGTTTATTCCATTTACAGAGTAACTAAACCTAAATCAACTTTTTTTGTTGCAGAAAAATTGTATACATTGATTGTTAAGGGTACAATCTTTATTTTAATGTGCAAATTGAGACATTTTTTTGTAAATTTGTTTATTTTTTGCATTATTTAGACTCAAACCGGCTCAGTGCTGCCCTCTTTGGGTTGAACAGTGGATAATGAACAGTAGAATATTTTAGCTAATTTTATTTAAAGAGCAACTAAACCCCAGTATAATTTTTTGTTGCAGATAAGCTGCATAAACTGGACCTTAGAGGTGCTATCTTTCACAGCTATTTTTACTTTTATTAAATTTAAAAAGATTCAAATTAAACAGATGAGTACGTAGAAATGAGTGGATTATATTTATATTTAATGGCTGCCAAAGCAGCTCCAGCCTATTTTTCTTTTGTTTTGCTTCCAAGTTAAAAATAGCCGCAAACGTTATTAACGCTCACAACACTTGGTAGTTAAAGAACGACTTATTTCAGAATCTGTTCAAATAACAGAGAAATCGGTTTAATATTTTAATTTTAATGAACATGATGTGTCATTTCCGTGACCTGCTCCTCCAGGCCTGCAGCTCCTGGTGTGCATGTCTGCTTGTGTTACTTCCTGCTGCTCTGTGTTTGGACCACACCTAATGTTTAGTCACGCTTAATGTTGACATCTCCCAGGGTTTGGTTCCCATGCAGCCCAATGACAGGCTGCCTCAACGTCTTCAGACGACTCGCTCATGTTGGAGCATTTCTCCTGGAAATGTGGTGATTTTTGGACCATAAGTGCTATTTAAGCATCTGAAAAATGTAATCACATAGCCGTTAGTGTTTCGCTGACCGAGCCTTATTTGGTAGCTTCATGAATCTGCAGCTCTGCTCTGCATTGTGGCTTTGATTTGGGCGGTTTTTAAGGAAAATAGCTGAAGGTTAGATAAAAGGTCTAGTTGTTTTAGAAAGCTAAATCAAGCAGATAAAGCAACCTGATGTGGAGCCATTTAAAGATTGCAGATTGATTGTGGTAATTTAGAAACTTGAGGCTGTTTGCAGTGCTGTATAAAGTACTGAAATCAGAGTCAAGTAAAAGTTTATGTTCCTCTCCAAAATATGACTTTGGTAAAAGTCCAAGTCATTGACTGAAATGTTACTTGAGTTAAAGTCTTAAAGTATCTGAATTTTCTTGTACTTAAGTATGGAAATTACTGTAAAAATG
>CAEGAF010058855.1:0-23248 GCA_903067075.1 Micropoecilia bifurca
ACACACACACACACACACACACACACACACACACACACACACACACACACACACACACACACACACACACACACATATATACATTTGCTAATGCTCTCTCTCCTCACACACAGTTGAGATACACAGAATAAACCGGTTCACATCTCTGCCACACACACACACACTCTTTCTTGCACATCCCCTGTAGGCTTGGTGGCCACTGGATCATTATGCGGCCCCCTGTAGAGACGAACAGCTGTGAGTGTTGATGTGTGTGAGTGTGTGTGCACGTTTAGGGCTGGGGGTCTCCCCATCATGGTATTTATTAGTTCTGGACAGCTGAGGTGCTCGGCAAGATCTCTATTTAGCTCTACGGGATAATTATCATGCACACATCCAAAGGCTGTGCTGAACGTGCTCAGTCAGTCTCAGACCGCACATGTGATTTAGACACTTGCTAACTTTTGCACCAAATCTCCCCCTTGGTGACATGTTGGGCGTAAATAGGTCCCTGCTGCCCTTTTAACACTTGTGCTGCCACATAAAGACTCTAACTATACCACTTTGATCTGCGTTAGACAGGAGCTGTCCCCTTTTAGGTTGGGACCCATGTCACAAAAACTGAAGCAGTAATATTTTGTTTTCACATCCACAATAAGATTTCAGCCGAAAAGGTGAGACTTCTGATGTGGTACACATAAAGATTACATTTTTTCCTTCTTTTTTTGTCTCTCTCCTTTTTTTTTTAAAATCTTATTTGGTTCTAATTACTTTTTTAAACACACACACTGCTGCTATTAGTGGCTACACTGATGTGGTTGGATGTAATGAGCAGGTCTTTGTTCCAGGGGTCTCATGGCTGGTATTACCTTACACATACAATCCTGCTGAAAGATGCCCTCTCAATATTGGGCTCACACAAAAGCCTGTGTTGTTCTGGTCTCCTCTTCCTCAGTTTCTATTGCAAGCATATTCATTTATTTGTCCTTTTAAGGTATTAAATGCTAAATTAGATTTTGTACTTTTTGTGTCCTGCATGGAGGGTTTGTGTCTGCATATGAAGCTTTGAATTGTATTTAGAAAATATGGATTTAGTTCAATGTTCGTTGTCACTGGCTTTCAAATAATCTTTATAACTGTCTCTGAGCAAACTGGTAACATAATGACATAAGGGTGGAAAAATACAGTACATTTATTTAAACTCTAGGATATTTTAATCATCTTGTTTGCAGTAATGTTCAATTAAATTCAAAGCTACTTTAATTTACATTCAACTTTCTTTGATTTGAGTTGTTATAGATGCTGATGTCTGTCAGCAGGAAAACTCTCCTGTAGCAGTCTGTGCTACAGCTATTCTGAATACGTTTTTGATTGAAAACATTCTTTTGTTTTATAACAGTCTCATAAAAAAGATGCAGCAGGTTGTTTGTAATTTTTTTATTTTATTAACAATCCTTATTTGTACAATATTGTGTTGATGTTGCAGAAAACATCTTATTTCTATTAGAAATGGCATGTTGTATGTGAGAGTTGCCACATAGCTACTGTAAGCATTTTTCTTTTATTTTAAGCTAGTCTTAGCTTTTGACATTAGCGTTTAGGCCAAAAAATATAAAGAAATCAGTATTTGTGTGTTTGAGTGAATGTAAACTTTTTTTACATGCAAGATTTCTAAGACATTGCTAATATTCACTGCCTATGATTTGTTTAAAGTCTCTCTCGCTCTTTTGCATTCTGAATATGTGTTACAAATCTTTATTTATTTCTGTTGTCTTTCTGACTCTTCTTTAACATCACACTGACAATGAAGGACGTTAGTGTTAACTGTTCCTCAGTTAGTGACAGTGTCTATGCTAGTAAACTGATTTGAAAAAGCTCAGATTTTATATGAAAATGAGCTGAATCAATTTATTGATGGCAATAGCTTTTGCATATGAATTAATTATTCACCTACAGTTTTTGTCAGCTTATTTATTCAGCACAAATTAATTATGGTCAATAGTTTTATTAATTTGACCAAATATTCACTTACAAATTGTGTATTATCAACTCCTAACTGGGTTTTTTCACCTCTTGATCATAACAAGGACGTATCAAATGCGAAGAAAACAAACTGCTTATATGTGTTGCACTCAATGTTCTAAAATCTGTTAAAGCTGAACTTATTGCTCACATCCTCTATGCTTTTGTTTATAATTTATAAAGCTTCGAAACCTTTTCAGTCTAAATTTCTCTCTGTGACTTACACATGAGTGATGGGCTTAGCATTTTAAACCAACTGTTTAAAATAAGCATGACTCAAGCTCTGCAGAGTTTATTTTCTCCTTAAACTGTTTTTCTTGGGTTGGTTTAGTCTGTTATTAACATCCTACGTATGTATTTTTTTTTCTCCAACCACAATTGTGTGTATTTGGCCTTTTCTTTCTGGTGGAGTTTAGTTTTGTTTGCTTGGGTTGGGTTTGTTTATGTTTCCTCTCCTCTGTCTAACCTTGTCCTTGTCTCTGCGTCGGCAGGTCCAGGCTGTAAGGGGAGCAGTCGGTCTCTGAGCTTCAATGCCAGTGGACATGCAGCCACATCAGGGGCTGTATTACTATGAGACCTCACCCAGCCAGCCCTCCAGAGGGTAAGACAGCAGAACTGCTCACAGAAACTTTGCAAGTCATTTTTTTTTTTTTTTTTGCTTTCATGATCATTTATATAAATTCTCATGTGTTCTTGGGTTTATACTCTATCATACCTCAAGATGGCTCAGTTATCAATCCATACTAGAAAGATGTCTTCATTACAGATGTATGACCACATCTGTAAGGTTATATAATATAAAGAAAAATATTTAGACATTCCAAGTTTTGATTCTCGTAGCAATTTTTTCCTTACTTTTATTTTTTATTTAAAATAAATTTACTCATATATTTCTGCCAGCCACTTTATTAGAAACACTTGTTCAACTGTTTGTTAGCACAAATACCACATCAACCAATCACTTATCAGTAACCTAATGCAAGCTTTAGTTGCTTTGTTTCCTTACAGGCTACTAAATGGTTTTTAACCATGCATTGGAATTAGGCAGAAAGGGGATTTCTACCAAAATTGATATGTTTGGTGTCAGTATTCTGGAAACTGCTGATCTACTGAGATTTCCACTCACAACCATGTGTGAACAGTATGAATGCATCCTTATGTCACCTTTTCATCATTTTCAGACCCTCCCATATTCTGCTGAGCGCAGGTCCTTCATATGTCCAATAAATCCACTTTATCCCAGTAAAACTGTAGGATGAATGAGCGCTTAAACCAGATCTGGAGCTTTGTGCCAATAATTTAGTGTAGTCAGTAGTGTAACATGTAGACTGTCTCATTTTCCTGCTTATCTAAGCTGCCAGGACGGGACACCCACTCTCAAAAATATTAATAATATGAGACAAAATACTCTCTTTTTTCTTACTCGTCAAGTTGAAAAAGTGTGCAGATTTTTTTTTTTAAAAAAAACAAAAAAAAGTCATGCAGGCCTTCATTCAACAGGAGTCAAAATCTCTAAATAGTTCCATAATTAAGACAGTTTGCAAACCTATGTTTAAAATATTTAGGTGATGTTACAGGTAGGCATATTCATTTTTAAAAAAAATAGCTTATCTGTGTTCTTTATTCTAATAATGTGAGCTGCAGAGCTTTGAGTATTTTTCATTGATCCTGGTTCAGATGAGAAACATTTATTTTCAGTATTCCTCGAAGCATTACTTCTGGAGGTAAAAAAAAAACAACTTTTCTTCCTGTCTCAATCAAACATTCTAAGGATGCAGAATCCCAGGTCTACCAGGTCTATGTTCAGTTGTTGTGAACACAGCGCTAGCTCAGCTCTACGCTCCTCTGCTATCCTCCCTTCCTCCCTCGCTGCCTCCCTCGCTCATGCCACCCAGGTTGCGGGTGGACTCGGCCTCTCTCTGACAGCTGCTAATTACAGGCTGACCAGGCCCCGCTGCGCTCTGCATGACTGCCTCGCGCCCCACTCAGGTTACCCAGAGAGAGGGAGAAGCAGGGAGAGTTGGAGAGAAAGGTGGCTGGGCAGAAAAGAGGGAGAGAGAGAGAGAGAGAGAGAGGGAGGAAGGGAGGTTTAGGGTTAGGGGAAGATATAACAAGACAGAAAGGATTGAGGGGGGCGGCGGGGGGGAGAAACTGAAAAGTACAACTGAAGGGATGAATGGTGGAAGAGAAAAGAAGGAAAAAACGAGAATAGTGGGGGGGAGCACAGTGGATTAGAGAGGACAGATTAAGCTCCTGTGTGGAATACACGTTGTTTAGAAAGAATGAAAGAACTGAAAGGCCGGTGGAGGAGCAGAGGACGATCCTGAGGAGTGAAAGAGTCTGAGAGATGGAAGAAAGTAGGCAGAGGCCGATTTTGAGCGTCAGAGCATCCATTGAAATTTATGGGAGCCGCTGGAAAGTTCCAAGGCTTACTCTTTCTTCTTCTGTTGGGGAAAACCCAGATTAGTAAATTTCCATGGTGTAGACCAAGATTAGAGAGATGCAACATCTAGTGGTGGGTGCAAAGCATTGCATCAAATATTAGGACAGCATAATTTAAAAGGCTGTTAGAGGACTTGGTTATTGGAATCCAATTAGGCGATGCATTGCTTTAGACTTCTCTCAGAGCTGTGGTACATGTTCACAGAAATCTGTGAACAGTCAGCTTGTGTAGAGATGACCTTTTGTGGATTTCCCTCCTTTGTGGTGATGTAGGACAAAACATGTGCCATAATATAATATTTCTGAATAAAAGCAATTTGTTTATGTAACCATTGTGTTGCATTCATTCTGTCTGATGAACAGTGTTATTAAAATGCATCTCTCTGTGTTGATAAAACAATATGTGTGTTTCCTTTTTTGAATTAAAATAACAAAATGAAGTAACTTTCCAATGATATCCTAATTGACTCGGATGTGGGTTTACCACATTTAAATGTTGAATTAAAGTAGTTTTTTCAGATGAGTTTTGTTGGTTTTGTAGATTTAAGTAGGAAAATAGGGGGATTTATTTTTTGATTCAGCAGATCAGCTCTCAAAGAAAACCGGAAGTTGGTATTCGCCACTAAAGTCTTATTGTTGCATTTTCAGTCTTACTGTACAATTTTTTTTTTTTTTAGAAATGCACATCTATTTTGGTTCATTTTTAAATCAGTCTGTTTGTTCTTATTCTATGTATTTTTATTCAATTATTTGTCTCAGTTTCTATCAAATCTTGTCTGTATGAAGGAGAAAAAAAATCTCTCCATGAAGCTTTTGTACATTTCTTTCCTCACACTTAACGGTCATAATTCTGGCCTCTCGGTTATCTGCAGCATTGTGCCATCGGACCAGTCTCCCTACAGCAATGTGTCCCCCCTCCGAGTCCCACACCTGGACGGCCCTCCTCAGGACTGCCACACTATGTACAATCCCATGACTCCCAGTGTGGCTCATGGATCTGGATCAGGTCCGGTTCAGGGAAACGGCCACTGCTTGGATCAATACATGAGGCCTCCTCAGGTCCCTCCACCGCACCTTATGATGGGCCACAGGGGCATGACTCCCACAGAGGGTGAGTCACAGTATCCTTTTTATCCCCTTAACCTCACAGCTGCTATTGATTAGGGCTTAAAGATACCTGAGAGACTGAAACTTAAACTCCACAGATTTCCACAGGAGGAATGATGAGAAGTTTGCAGTTGGACGGCTTTACTACACTGCAGGTCCCTGCAAAAGTATTGGACTTGAAACATCACAATTGATTTATTAGGGGAAAAGATTAAGAAGTATTTATTATTATTTTTACCATAATAACAAAACAAATCTGAAGCTTTTTTGAATTCATACTTCAGTTTAAAAGTTGAGCTAGGGATCTTTTTGTGTGTAATTGATTACTTTCGATGGAGCATGATGTGACACAGGGGCTTGTTTCCTCAAAACATATTTTAGAAAATAGCTAAAACAAAATAGCTACTCACTTAACTATTCATCTTCTATATTCACAGTTAAAGCAATATTTAAACAGTTTATCAGAATTAGAACTGTGACCAACAAGAGTGTAGGAGGATTTAAGTTTATCCTGCATAAACACACAGTGATGAGAATTGTAAGGCAGATAGACAACTTAAAAGTCTTGCTGTCTGATGAAAGACTTTCTTATGAATCTCTGTCTGTACTTTGTATTTAAAACAACACAATGATGTAGATTGAAGGGTTATTTATGCACAAATAAACTAGAGATTAGGCAATTCTCTAGATATAATTCAAAAAATTTGACATGCAGCTCTTTATTTTAGTGACTAGAGGCTCCAATGTGTCTTTTAAATGAACATATGCTATGTACAGTAAATGTCTGGGGTTCAACTTGTTAAATAAACTCCTGCAACAAATTCTGATGCACCACTTTAAAGAATGTTATTGGATATCTATCATTTATTTAAATAGATTGGCTTGTTTAACAGTTTTTTGTTTTTTTTCGTTTTTATCTAGACTTAGAAACACACACCACAAATCCACATAAATAAATGAATTCCAGTTTTGGAAAATGCGTTTATAACGTCATGAGTGCAAACTGGCTAAAATCAGAATTGTTTGTCACCAGTTTAGCCTTTCTCAGACAATTAAATTTTAATTCAGTTTACTTTTGTGTATTTCTAAATAATCTTATTTAATGAATTGATTTTCTTTCTTTGGAATTGTTTGCATGAGAACTTTGAACTTTTCTCTCTCAAATCCTACAGGTAGCAACAGCGCCCCCTACTGCAACCAGAATAACATGATGTCGTCGCATCCCAACTTTTGTCAGCTTCAGCCCAGCTCTGAGCAGATCGGCTCTGGTGACGGTGGGAAAAAGCAGCTGCTTAAAATGAACATATTCCTCTCACAATCATTTTATTTAAGATGAAAACTCATCCTCTTTTTTTTTCTCAAAAAAAACTTCTGTCCCCTCTAGGCTCAAGGTTCTCCACACCTCGCTCTATGTTGAAGCTGAGTAAAAAGAGAGCCCTGTCCATCTCACCTCTGTCTGATGCCAGTGTAGACCTGCAGACCGTCATTCGGACCTCGCCCAACTCGCTCGTGGCCTTCGTTAACTCTCGCTGTAACCCCAACGGAGCCAGCTCCTATGGTCATCTGTCTGTGAGCGCCATGAGGTACAAGCCAACATTTTTCTGATGAAACTATTGATGGAACAAAAACTAATCTGGTTGCATAGATGTTTTTCAAGTGTATTGTTTATTAGTGGGGCTGCACAGTGGAGCAGTTAGTAGAGCTGTTGCCTTGCAGCAAGAAGGCTCTGGGTTCGATTCCCACCCCCGGTCTTTCTGTATGGAGTTTGCATGTTTCCCTTTGCATGCGTGGGTTTTCTCTGGGTTCTCCGGTTTCCTCCGAAAGTCCAAAAGCATGATTGTCAGGTTAATTGGCCTCTCCAAATTGTCCCTACGTGTGAGTATGTGTATAGTTGTTTGTCCTGTGTGTCTCTGTGTTGCCCTGTGACAGACTGGCGACCTGTCCAGGGTGAACCCAACCCCCACCCAGAACGTCAGCTGGAGATTGGCACCAGCAACCCTCCCGACCCCACCAAGGGACAAGGGTGCAAAGAAAATGGATGGATGGATGTTTATTAGTGAAATAAAAAAATGGGACCATGATAAATCATTTAGAAACGTTTCCCATCGTTGATGTGGAACCTAGGTTATGTTTGTAGACTATATCATAAACGCTATTATTAATTCACAACTTAGCAACGTGTTCTGGTTATGTTCTTTAAATGTTAACAATTTAGTGTTCATTTTGTTTCTCTTTGAGTGATAATGCCGTATATTTTGCCTCCTCAGTCCATCTCTGAATTATTCCAGCAACATTAGCTGCCACTCCAGACAGCAAGGCTCCATATACGGAGGAAACGGTGGTACACCTCTGGGTGTTCACACACCAGGTCCCTGCCAAGCGTCCCGTTTACCGCCCCACAATCCCAGACTCCTCGTTCCACCTAAGCATGGACATGTAAGATGGCTTTCAACCCGACATCACAAAGCTTTGACAGTAGATCGACGGCTTCTGCTTATGATGCAGTGAAAAAAACATACATTTCACACAGGAATCTGACGCGTATGAACGAACTGACGAAAACAATGTTGTATGTACTGTTTAGCAGCTGAAAACAGAACCAGGTCTGGTAGGCGTGATGGACGGCATGAATGTAAAGAACCTGGAGGAAAGGTCAGAGGGAGATGTAGCCAGTCCTTCCTCCACCGGCACTCAGGTGAAGTCATGTCCTTTTTGTGATATTTACATCTGATCTTTTCCAGGTATGATCATTTCATATTTGACACAAAAACAATGTTCCAACTTCTGTTTTATCAGCAGTAGATTAAATCTGAACTGTAAGACGAAGCTAATTTGGCATTTGGAGTAAACCTGAGCTAAATGAGATTTCATTTCTACAAAAATGCTTTAGCAGGATCATCTGATGGGCTTGCTGGATGGCAGAGACGACTTGGACAAGGAGGACGGGAAGCCGGAGCCAGAGACCATCTATGAGACCAACTGTCGCTGGGAGAGCTGCAACAAGGAGTTTGACACACAAGACCAACTTGTTCATGTGAGACATGTTATATATCATCAATCAGTTGGAGTAAGACCAACTGTAACTTTTTGATACAATTAGAAACGTGTGATGCAGAGACAAATGAGACATTGTTTCCAGGATACTATGTAAATAAAAATCTAGTGGTGTGGAGTGTATTTGGAATAGTTTTTAGATCTAATTACAACTCTATTTTTTTAAGTGTGTCTCTAACTACTTTGTACATCTGAAGACGGATATTTTTGTACATTCTCCACAGAAAAGCTCAGTTGGATGGATCGCCCATGATTTAATTTTGTGAGGTTTTCTGTCAGTATTGACCTTTATTTAGCTCCATCCATGTTCCTATTAACTTCCTGCTGAGAAAAGACCCTCTCAACAGCATGACCCTTCCACTACCATGTTTCACCATGAGGACTGTCTATTCAGCTTCATGTGCAGTGGTTGCATTTTGCTAAACATAGCATCTTGGTTGTTTGCTAAAAGGTTTTTAAAACATGTACTCTTTGGAGCTTCAGTCAGTTACACTCGTTCTATTTTTCATGTCTTGTCATCCTTTTAGCACATAAACAATGAGCACATCCATGGAGAGAAGAAGGAGTTTGTCTGTCATTGGCAGGAGTGTTCCAGAGAGCAGAGGCCTTTTAAAGCTCAGTACATGCTCGTGGTTCACATGCGCAGACACACAGGAGAGAAGCCACACAAGTGCACTGTAAGGAGCTTTGAAGTCTTTGTTTTCCATTTCCTGATCTAAAGTTAAAGTGCAGATAAATGAATGTCATTTTGTAGAAGGAAAGCGATTTAATTTCTCACCTTCACAATCTTTAGGCTTACAATCTGTGCAGACTTACTCTATATCAGCCACAAGTATTATTAAGACATATTAATGAAAAGCTTTTGAGGGTCACTTTAATTCAACAAGTATACTATTGTGGAGCACCAGATCTTTTAATAAAAGCTTTAAATATGCATTATTTATTTGATTATTTTTAATGTTACCCGACTGTCATGCTAAACTGCTGTGAGTGTTTTCTGTTATAGTTTGAAGGCTGTAATAAAGCCTACTCTCGCCTGGAGAATTTGAAGACCCACTTGCGCTCTCACACTGGGGAGAAACCATATGTATGCGAACATGAGGGGTGCAATAAAGCCTTCTCCAACGCTTCAGACCGGGCCAAGCACCAGAACCGAACTCATTCCAATGAGGTACTAAGACAGACAAGTTTAAAGAGTGAAATTGAACGACTATCTGACGGCTAATCTACTGTATAAGAATTTTTTATGGGGACTTTTTGTGTGTCTTACAGAAACCATATGTTTGTAAGATCCCTGGTTGCACTAAGCGATACACAGATCCAAGCTCTTTGCGTAAGCACGTGAAGACGGTACATGGCCCCGAAGCCCATATCACCAAGAAGCATCGTGGAGACACAGGCCCACGACCCCCTGGCTCAACGCTGACCCCTGGAGGCCAAACAACGGAGCTGCTCCTCGAAAAGGAGGAGACGTGCAGGGAAGACTGCAAATTGTTGGCACCTGAGACTACCCTGGTCAGTGACAAACATTACTGAAGGCTGCTGTAGAGAACAGCAAAGAGAGTAAACTCAGCCAAATCTATTTAACTATACCTTTTATCTCTTCGTTTGACGTTCAGAAGTCCCAGCCAAGTCCTGGTGCTCAGTCGTCTTGCAGCAGCGAACGTTCTCCACTGGGGAGCACCAATAACAATGACAGCGGGGTGGAAATGAACCTTAATGCAGCAGGAAGCTTGGATGATCTCACAGCTTTAGAGGATGGAGTTGCAGGTGGAGGAGGCGGCGGAGGAGGGGAGCCAGGAACAATGGGAATGTCTGCTCAGGCTCTGAAGAGGCTGGAGAACCTGAAGATTGACAAGCTAAAGCAAATTCGAAGGCCGACTCCTCCCGGCCGCTGCGCCAGTAACAAACTTCCTGCCATTTCTGGTACATACTGTAAAGAAAAATTTTGAGCCATTTCATTTTTTGTCACATTTTGATTACAGAACTCACTGTATTTTATGTGATAGGGCAACACAAAATTGTGTGTATTTGTGAAGTGGAAGAAAAATGGTACAAAGTTTTCAAAAGTTTTTACAGATAAAATTCTGAAAGTGTGGCATTGAGTTGAATTCACTCCCCTTTATCCTTGTATCTCATTTGCTCATCTTCCAATCCCTAAGTTGATTGGAAGATACTAGCAAAGGTAAATACTGACCAACACTTTATAAAAATGGTGAAAGCGCTGCAAGTGTCTTACGGAACTAGTTTATCTTTCAGCTGAAAAATTACTTGAAACATGCACTCATAGCTGCAAATGTATTGTTTTTAATTGTTTTTAATCTAGAAATGATCTATTTCAGACTCTGGCACAAGACAATAGTTTGTGTTTACAGATGGTCTCCATCTATTTTGATTGAACTTTGCTATTTGGCAAAAAATAAAGTCAGCCAAAGCTGGTAGAGAAACGCCTCAAAGACTTGCAGCTGAGATTGCAGCTAAAAGCAACAGGTGTATGCCACACTTTCAAGTTTTTTTATGCTGACAAAATCCCATCAAAGCATTGGTTTATCAAAATGAAAAAGATGTTATTTGCCAGTCACAGTGGAAGACGTTTAAGTCATTTTCTCCTTAATTTTTCTTTCTAGGTTCAGGGGACAACATGGGGTTGTGTGCGCCTTCTCCACTTAATCGACGCGTAATGGAGCTGTCCAACCATGAGCTGGGAGCTGGAAATATAGCAAACTCTACTAATGACAGGAGAGGAAGTGGCACAAGCAGCCTAAGCTCAGCATACACAGTGAGCCGTCGCTCCTCTATGGCTTCCCCTTACCTGTCCAGTAGACGCTCCAGTGATGTTTCACAAATAGGAGGGACAGCAGGGGGCGGATGCCACCTTCTGAGTCCAGAACAAGCCGGGGGAGACCCTCTTTCACCTGAAACCTATCGTAGAGGAGCTCCATGTCCCGGAGGTGGAGGGTTACCAGGTCTCCCCAACTTAACACCTGCTCAGCACTACAGCCTGAAGGCCAAGTATGCTGCAGCCACTGGCGGACCTCCACCCACTCCTTTACCTAACATGGAGCAGCCCGGTACGCAAGTAAGAAGGGGGGGTCCTTTGAGTGAGTACCAAGGGCAGCCTTTACCTCCTTTCCTCCAGCAAGGAGGTCCTCGGCGGCACAGTGCCAACACAGAATACGGCACTGGAGTTATCTACCCTCACCAGGCTCCAGGTAACAACACCAGGCGGGCCAGTGATCCAGTTCGATCAGTAGCAGACCCACAAGCTCTACCCAAACGCTTTAACAGCCTCAATAATGTGGCCATGATGAGCCGCAGAAATGCACTACAACTTCGTGGCTCTGACACGGCTCTTTCCCGCCACATGTACTCCCCACGTCCACCGAGCATCACGGAAAATGTAATGATGGAAGCTATGGGTATGGAGCCCCATCTCAACACTGTTGATCCCAGGGATCGTTCCATGATGGTGACCCCTGTGGAGAGAAACTTTATGAGTTTCCAGCAACAGAACCCGACAATGGGAGGTGGAGGTCCACTTCCAAACCAGCTGTCCCCGAGCCATGACTCTCTGGGCTGCCCAGATCCCGCTTACATGCAGCGGCATTACCAGGGACACGGGGGAGAGGTCATATCCAGAGCTAATGGGAATCCATTAGGTCAAGCAAGACCTACACCGCCAGATGGGATGTCAAATACGCTTCTCCAACAGGCTGAGTATGGCATGAGCACCTGCCAGCTGAGTCCTTCCGGACCGCATTACCCAGGCATAGGTCAGGGCAGTGACAGTGGGGGTCCTTGGAATGACAACCACAACCAAATCCAAACTTCAAGCCATGCAATTCAGAACCAGCAACCGGTGCGGTTCTCAGATTCCAGTCTGCAGCCTCAACAAACACAAGCTCACTTTAACAATCAGACAGCCCTCTACAACAATCCTGATGGCTCTCACAAACCTTTCATCAAGCCCGAGCAACAGTTTCACCCCGGTATGGGTGGTGGAGATGCCTGCCAGAGTGCAAAGCTCCAACAGCAAAGAATCCTCCTGCAGCAAACACAGACTTTCCCCCAACAGATTGTTCAAGTGATGATGAGAAACTCTGGCCACCCAAGCTGTGATTTTCAAGGGCAGAACCCAAGTCCGTACCCTAGTGGAGGTGGCTTAAGTTTGGGCTGTGCCGGTTCTGCGCTGTCCGAAGGCCAAAGGTCAGAAACCCCAATGATGCAGGTGAAGGAGATGATGGTGAGGAATTATGTGCAGTCTCAGCAAGCACTCATGTGGGAGCAGCAACAAGAGCAAGAGCAGCAGAGTGGAATAAAGCCACCTTCTCTTTCTGACAACATGGGTTTGAATGCTCAAGCAGCGATGATGCAACACAGCCCAGAGCACCAGAATCAGAACCTATATCCCAACCAGATGTATCCCTCTTACCCAGAACGTAATCTGGTCATGAGCCCTGCTGCCCACAGCCGAGGGCCCACCACAGTTACACCTAAAGATCAGCACCTGACTGGTCTCCAGGGCACATGCTACAATCAGGAAATGGTTGTGCCCAGGCCACCTCAGGGACGCAAGCCTCTCAGCCGCCAGAATAGTCTGCCACAGGTAGGAGGGGGTTACCTTGGCGGCTCCCCCCACCTGAGCCCCGTACACTCCACTGCCAGCCCCAGACGAGGGGTGCGCCTTCCACCTGTCCAGCATCCACAGCACCCTCAAAATGAAATGTTTTCTCCCTCCAACAACAACAACATGTACTACACAGGTCAGATAAATATGAATATGGAGAAACACAGGGACCCCCAGAATGGACCTTGCCTTAACCAGCCGACCAATATGGGACCGCCAAACCTGGACCCAGCTGGTGACACCAAATCTGCCCCCATGGCTCCCTATCCGGAGTCTAGTCCCATCTCGAATGCCTTAGAAAACCTGGACTTGGAGAATGCTCGCATTGACTTTACTTCCATCATCGATGAAGCTGATTCTTCCTCATTTAGTCCAGTCAACAATCCTCTCCAAGGTCTTCCAGGATCATCTTCCCAGGCTTCTTCCCGCCTCACCACCCCACAAACGTCCGTCAGCCTGGCTCCGGGCACTGGCCTGTCCAACATGGCTGTGGGTGACATGACATCCATGCTTACCTCACTGGCTGGGGAAAATAAGTACCTGAACACTCTGTCTTAGGGGACAATAGCGGATCTTAGAATGCATTAGCTATAGACAAGCAATAAACACTCACCTTGGCCTTGTTTTTGTTTTTCAAGATCAGATTCTGTCACTTTGAGGGATTTTGACTGAATGTTTTAGCCAGACCAGAAAGACTGTTAAGTGGAACTGTTCATAAAATGGATCAATAGTACTAAAACCATCAATAGCTTATTGGAGACTCATGTAAAAAGACTTTATAATGTAGTCTAATAGGTTTTGGGTGCAAGTTGAGGCAAAGCTACTAATTCTGTCTAATCACTTTTAAAAAATATGCAAACCACCATCAAAAACCTTAAAACCAAAGGTGCCGGCTTTTCCCCATTTATAATTTTTCCCCTGCTGCCTTGGTACGTTATTTTCTGTGCCTTAGCGTAAGACAGAACTATTTTTTAATTTGAACATAGGATGCTGAACAGTTTTTATCAATCGAAAAGGGCTTTGGCAACAATGGATTAAAGAAGGATTTATGTAAATAGGTTTTATAAATATATATATATATATAAATACATATATATATACAAAATGTGTATACGACAATGAGACATTGAAAGGTTGTCTTTTGATAGTTTGCTTGATAGTTTGCTTGAAGCTCAATGTTCAGGGGTTAGTATTTTTTGTTTGTTTGAATAGACAAAAAAGCTATGCTTTTAGTGATTGAGAAATGTTTCCCTGGCCTTGTAAATCTTCTGTGTTGCTCTTGATTTCCTCCTTTTCTGTATCGACACAATCTATACCAGCAACATATCAGTATTCCTACAAATGCACCATTGCGGAGCAGTCACATGCATTGTAACCCTACACCTATCTCTACACACTGACACTCAGGACTTGTTTTGAATCTTTAGTGTGCACACTACATGTACGTTTGACTTGCCTTTCCAGACAGAGTTTGCACTCCACTTGTTTACTTTAAGTGTTTCTAAAGCAGCTACTTTTTTATCAGGTGTCTTTATAACAGAATGTGCCTACCACTCCTGAGGTACAGAATGTGAGAAAAGCTCAATATATTTCATTTATGTTTACTGGCGTCCTTATTGACGGTGTGATAAAAGCTTTAAAATTAATTCATCTTTTATTGCAGTGTCATAATCTCACATTGAAATGTCAAAAATGAATTTGAGTTTTTTTTATGCAGGCTTTAGTTTCTTTTATTATTTTAAATAAATACATTGAAACTGATCAGCAACTTTCTCATTATTGCATAAATGCAATGAATAGGAAAAGCAAAAGGTTAAATACAAGAGACATTAAGAAAGAAATGACATTAAACTGTGTTGCTCTTTAAATCATTAATACGGCACAGATTAAATTGATTTCTCTGTACTAGATTTAGGTGTACTACCCATTGCATATGGATAAAAACTTCAAACAAGGTTCAAAATTGACTATTGATTGAAATACCAAAAATAATCTGGCATTTCAATCAGTTCAGGATGTCTTGTACTTAAGGCTTTCAGACACTTTTGAAGTTAAACAGCCTAATTACTGAATAAAAGTTCCTGGCCTCCCAAGTCAACTTTTAATATAAAATATACACCAAATAAGACTTGACTTATTTTAAAGAACGTAAATAACGTATTTTCTCAGGATGACATTTTGCTGCTGCAATAAAAAATGCATATATTTTAGAATTTTTAACACATCCTTTTTTCAGTGTTTCCAGTAAATGTCGCCAGCATTAGCAGTGATTTACATATGGCAATATGTATGTTTAAACAAACTGCATTTTCTGTACAATAATCTAACCACCAGCTCACACAGGACTCAGCTGAGGGTGATAGTAACTGAGGATATTGAGTTAATGTGTAATTGTTTCCAATATTTTAGAAACTGAGGTACATTCATAGGACAACCTACTGCACTTTGGCTCTAAATCCCAAAGAGTTACATTCTGCATAACTAATTCACAAAAAGGCTAATCCTGCTATCACTGTAGTAAAGTGTTTCAGGTACAGAGAGGTACTTTAACAGCTGAGCTGTATCCCAGGAAGAAAGCAGCAGCTCTTTTTAGTAAAAGTGGTTTTGCACTGATTACAGCACTGTTTGGAAAATATCCCTGTGTCTTTCAGTGACTCACACCAACCTCGGTTATATGACTATACAGACTTCATACAGTATTTGATTAGGTCAGAGATCTGAGCCTTTTAAGCTTCCTGGGGCCACAAAGTATTTCATAAAGCATGAATATTCAGCAGGTCACAGTATTGTCACTTCAGCCTTAGCACCAATTCATATTTCCTCAGTTAGGAATAAGTGCACATCGTACCAAAGATTCAAGGTAACAGAGGAAAAGATGCACAAATAGAGTATTAAAGCTCAACACTAACACTACCCCAAAGTACATGAACATTAATTGTTAGTGCTGTCATGTAGAATGTATATGTTTTGTACAAAATCTTTTTTATATTAATGAACCTTATGATTGTTGCCCTCCTTATGTGCCTGTGCGTGTGTATGTGTGTGTGTGTGATTTGTTTTCTTTTTTGTAACTGTTATCCTTCATTCTGACTTATTTTGCTGGCAAAAGATTATCACTTTTAGCAAAACAAAGCTATTTTAGTAGCAAAAACTAATAGAATAAAGTGAAGTGTTTTATTTTCTGTACAATTTTCTACATTTTATACATATGTGCTATATTTTACCAGTGCATAAATAAACCTGCAGTTTGATATGGGTGCCAATGTTTTGTCAAATTCTTAAATGTCTGGTGTTTTGTAATAAGTCACAACAAGTGATTGCAAAGTGGTTTATAGACAACCAAAGGTAATCATATTATTGACGTCATCTTATCTTAAATGTATAGATAATGACCTTCTGATTCTTTGACTTATTGCAGATATACTTACAGTTCATTACTATAATTTTAACTATATCTGTACAGTCCCCATAAAGGATCCTAACATCTGATTGGCTTCAAAGAAAGTCCACTTTACACCAATCACCATCAACTACAGCATAGTTAATTCTGCACAATGACTGCAATACGTCATAATGGAAGATAGAATAAATTAACCATATGTCCAGTTTTGATAAACAAAACTGGACATATGTAACTAATCTATATAAAATGAAAGAATTCAAAGCTACATGGATATTTATAAGATTAATGAAATATTTTAGGTTTCATTTAGTGGTTCAAAGTATCAAACAGTGACAGGGGGAGAGTCTACAATTAATCTTTATTTAAATGACTGAGCAGTTCAACATGTCAGATGTCCATTTAATGACCCCCATTAGCGGTTTGGAATTTTTAATTGTGCTGTAATAAGCATCTTCTATAGAAATATGTCTTATATAATATAGAAACTTGATATGTAATGGCAACATTTTCATTATTTCCACGTTTATTATCTGTTTTCTTGATTTTAAATCAATGATTTAAATAACAGAAGTGGCCCTGAACAGGTCACCAGTTCATCACAGGGAAACACAACCATGCATTCATGCTCTCATACCTAAGGAGAGTTAGAGTATTCGATTGACATAGCCGTCACGGTTTTGGATTGTGGGAGGCAGCCGAAGAAAAACCCACATTTACAGGAGAAGATCTTACAAACTCTAAAAGACCAGAGACTTGGATTTGAACTTGGGACATTCCTTTCCTTTGTACCACCCAAAAATATCTTATAGTAGTACTTATTTGTTTATTTTTTGTTTTAATTTTAATGCACAATGTTTTATTTCAAATTAATTTTTCTTATTTTGGCACTTTTGATCCTTTACTGTTGCTGACCAACAAATGTAGGGCCTCTTTTTCTCCTGTAGGGGGCAGCACAGCCTGAGGGAAAAAATGCATTCAGTTCCATTCACAGCATCCATAGGAACATTAGCACTACATGGTATAATGTATACTTTCCTTACTTACCCATTCACCCATGTGAGCTGTTAAATTGCACTAATTTTCTATCTTTTCATCACAGTTTTTTTTTTCCTTTTGTAATTTAGATAAGAACTTCTGGAAGAATTTATTTTTATACAGTTGCAAAACTGGAAAACCCCTTGTTATAAATATGAGCTACAGCACATAGCAACCTGTGAGGGGCTGCAGTCACGTGCTCCAGCAAGCTGCCAAGATTAAGTGGATCAGCATTAAAAGTGGCTGCTCTTGATTACATCAGCGCCTGCACTGACTGTGGTCAGTGGGGACACTCACTAGTGAGCTGCTGAATGCAGTAGGAAAGAAAAACTGCACAAACCTGCCTTATAAAATGTTATCAGCCACAGCCTGTGCCTTTAAATGACTTTATATGAGAGGGTGACGGGGGAAACTGGCCTAATTAGTGTGTAAATGCAAACATCATAAAGGATTTATAAAAGCAAATCTTTCTGGGTTTGAGATGATGTCAGATTTATTTTTTGCCTTTCACGTCACACTGGTTAAACTCTTTCAAATGGTCGTACTTACTTGGGATCACCTTTTGCTCTAACAGTGGGAAGAAAACCCTTTACATGGCATATCTGTTTCAGGATGCAATGATGCGGCACCTGCATTAGGACATAATTATTCAAGTTATCCCATGATATAGTTAGTGGAATCTCATCAAATTAAACCATTGACAAACCAACAAGAATAGTGTTTAAATATCGTGTGGACAATGCATCTAATTCTTGTGCTACTGCCATGGTAACGCAATCCACAGCCTTCACCTCCAACCACAAGTAAATTTAACTTTGTTCACTGTGAGCAACGATACTGAAAGTACAAGTTTTAGAAGATGAAGATAAAATAGTCTCTACCTTGACTTTCTAAAGCTTGGCTTGTTTTTTGGTCCAGGGGGCCCCAGTGTGCTCAGACTGTGTTGGCATTGTGGCGTTGCGGCATGGCATAGCGGACCCACGGCAGCCACTACAGCCTGGCAGTGGTGCTAAAAGCTGACTCATTTGCTCCGAGGCAAAGTGGAAGTTTTCCTGACGGACTATTGATTTGCAATCTGGCATATCCACATTCGGAATTGAAACAATAGCAAAGTTTCCACAAAGGAATCTCATTAACTCGTGTTTGAAGGAAGGGGGAAGTTGGCAGAGTGCTAAAACGTAAAGGACAGTAGGATTCATATTGGGGAAATATAAGATCAAGTAATAAGTAAGCTAAGCGCCGCCACAGGCCGATGTCCAACTGAAAGAATTGATGATTTTCTTTTTTTTATTACTGTGTAGGCCAAATTAGATGATTTACAAAACTGGAAAGTACCAACCTTGTAATGAAACACACTTAACAGTCATGATAGAAAGAAAGAACATCCTCTTTAAATTCTGAAGCTTGGCATAGTTTGCAAGGATTTTTCACAAAGCAAACAAACATTTTGGCTTTACCTTTACTTAAAAAATAATAAAAAAAGTGAGTAGAGTCTGTGCTGTGTGATTTTGTCTTGATAGATTAAAATACATTTAGAACATGGTGAAAATCTGATCATTTATGTGTTAAAACTTTTGAACAGACAGAAATGTGCTCCTTTTTTGTTACCAACAAAGGTTCAGTGGATTTGCTTTCAGACAACATTAAGCACCATTCCCTTTTATTGTTGCCGCTGGTAAAGAAAGTATTTTTTAAAAATGCTTTGGGGTTTTTTTTATTGCAAAAGCATAATCTCAGGATGAAAACATTCTGGAATCACTATCCTTGAGATTTAGTACATTTGCTTAGGACAGAAAAAAAATCCATTATCATGAGCTAATTATTAGCTTAGTATATTTTTGTAGATATATATAAATGAGGAATTTTAAATTTAGAAAATACTATTTAAATAGATCATTGTGTTAAGGAACTTTAAACAGTCATCAATGACTTTCTTGATTCCACAGAGTAAAATTAAAACATACATGGTCATATGTGTCATCCACTGATCAAAATGGGAAAGACATGTGAACATGCCATTCACAAAAGTCAAATGCATTCAAAAGTATATACTCAGCTAAATGAATTTATCCATTGTCTACGCCGGCTTATCTTGTTTTGCAACATAGACGCACACAAATCAAACAATCATGCCTTCGCAGACTAACCTGAGGAAATTTAGAGACAAAAATAAACCTAACAGTCATGTTTTCGCTGTGTGGGAGGAAGCTGGAGTACCAGGAGGGAACCCACACATGCATGGGGAAGAACATGCAAACTCCACGAAGAAAGACCGCAGGAAGAAATTCAAAGTCAGGATCTTCTTGGTGCAAGGCGACAACCAGAATACAATTTAAAACGTTTAAAACAACCAGCCAAGTTAAGTTTATCTTGTCACCACACAGTGAGATAAACTGACTCCAAACCTCACTATTGTAGAGCTGAAGCTACATGCTGCTTTTCTTAGTGTAAGATTACGTTGCTGCAATAAATTGAAATGATCTTATTTTAAGGATTTTCACACGTCTTTATCAGGACTGGCAATGGTTTTGGAGGGCACTGTATGTATGACCTATTTATATTTTTGCTACTCAGAGATTTGTGGTGAGGAAGTTAAATAATGGTTGTCCTAAATTTATATTGACTTTTTCGGTTGTACGCTGCTTTACTTTTTGCCCATTTTTGACCCCCTCTGCTCTAAATTTTAACGTTAACAGTGGTGGTTCACAACTTTAACGTGTCTAATCTAAACTATTGTCAGCTCAAAAACTGAACGAGGAGTCTCTGTGTATTCATACACATCCTTCATGCAAGTGAAAACATGTCTATAGCCCTAAATATATAATAAAGCTTGTTAGAGTTAACTCATGCAAAGGCATCGTTGTCACACGCTTTTTATGAAATTCCCACTTTTCCAGAGTTACAAATGGAAATGCCAAAATAAGAACAGAGTTTTTCAAATGCAAAGGAGTGGGCAACATAATGACTTTTCTCTTTTCTTGTCTGGCCATTCAGGGGGAGGCTTTTCTTTCCCTTTGTCACTTAGGTTGGCATATAATTAACTCCTGCTTAATATGCTGTGTAAGAGCTCTTCTCACCATGCAAGAGGCTTTGAACTCATGGACCACAGACTGGGACAAAACCTCAGTAGGTCTGCTTCCTCTGTGCTCCTTTAAATATGTGTAAGTAAATATGTATAAGTGAGCGTGTGTTGTGTTAAACAAACACCAGAGGCACAAAATATGCCGCCACAGCTGTTGCTGCATTGCTACAACATCGCACGACTATTAAACATGTTTATAGCTGATAAACGCAGCTCTTTACTCAGTGCATCAATATGCAGTAGGATCATCAAGAAAAATAACACCAGTACCTTTGAGATTAAGTTGAAAAAGCCGCCAAGCAGAAACATATTCATTTATCCGTATGTGTTAAAACTACGGAAACGTCTGCCTTTTAACAGGAGCTCCCAGGACCTTTGCTGCACCTCCGTATAACCCTCAAAGTTTATTACCCACCTCCTCTCCTCCCTCTCCGCTGTCCATCCCACCACAAAGGGCTGGGATGACCCCGCCGTCCCCCTGCTCCCTCCCCACCTGCAGGACGCTTTCTCCTCCAGAATCTATTAAAAAGACCAACCCCCAGCAAGCACATTAGGTGGATGAATAAAGTCAGCTGTAGTGCCTTGAAAAGGTAATTCATGCCATATTAATCGTTTGTCATTTCGTTACGTTACAACCACAAATTTCAAGACAATTTATTGGACTTTTATGTAATAAAACAACTCAAATACAATATAATGGTAAAGTGGCTTGTGACTTTTCATACTTTTTTATAAAACAAATATTTGGGGTAGTGCGCGTATGTATCCAGGTCCCTGTAATTAACTCCTAAATAAAAGAAAAACAAAACAAAACCTGTGAAACCAACGTATTTCAGAAGCTCCAATTATTAAACAGGGCCTACCTGTGTGTAATTCATTCTCAGCATAAATGCAACGGTTGTGCGGATACATTTAGTAGTTTCTTCAAGGGCATTAGAGAATAAAAAGCATCATAAAAACCAAGAAACAGCAGGTCAGGAAGAAAGTTGTACTGAAGTTTAGAGTAGAGTTAAGGTAGAGTCAGTCAAGAAGCCAGTAGTAATTTGCAATCTGCTGCTGAGTTCTACAGAAGAATCTATTGATAGGATAACTATTGGTTGTACACTCCAGAACATTATGTTTCTTTAAGTTTGTCACAAACTGTGTATGGGACAATATGTGGAGGAAGGAGGCACTTATGTAAAATGCATTGTGTAGAAGGAAACTATCACTGCACAGTAACCTGACTGCATCATTTTGACAGTGAATCATGGTGCTGCATCATGCTGTGGAGATACTGTTCTTCAGCGGGGACAGGAAAGCCAGTGCAAAGTTTATAAGAAGACTGGAAAAAAGCCTGTCAGAGGCTGCAAAAGATTTAATACCGGAGCAGAACTTTTCCTTCCAACAAAACAGAAATCTATCATTCAACAGAGCTGCATTGAAGTGTTTTAGATCAAATGCTGTTTATGTGTTAGAATGGCCAAGTCAAAGTCCAAACCTGAATCTAATTGTGAATCTGTGGCTAGAATCGAACGGTAATGTCCAGAGACGCTCTCCGTCCACACAGAGCATCTCACAGAGAATAATGAGTAAAAGATTTAGACTCTCGTAGCGTAGAGCTGGGAACTCAAAAGACTTGTAGTTACAAATGTACACACCTCAGAGGTCCATTTGCAAAGAAAAAATGAAACCACTTCACTATTATGCATAACTGCACTCTGTTGCATAAAATCCAAAGTAAACACAGAGGCTTGTGGTTGTAAAGCAACACAACATCACAAAGTTAGAGGGGCACGAATGCTTATGCAAGATACTGTGTAATGATATGCATAGAAATGTAGAATATGTGTATAATGCGAATTTGGTAATAAATCATGAGGTTAGGTTTGGACTTGTGCTGATGATGTGTAGCCAGCCGGTCAGTCAGTTTTCTAAATAATTGTTGGCATTTTAGGGCTAAAACAGGCTTCAGATATCTAAACAGCATTTTCGTTGTTTAGTCTTTTATTTCGCTGTCCTTAACCTTCCTAATGTGTGTCACAGTGTCACAGAGTAAACAACCTTTGTTTACTCCCCAGAGGCTCCATTATGCGTCCTGAAAAGCTGCCCCCCAGGTTCGCTTCTGTAAGGTAGGGGCCACAAAATAAGTCAAGCTGGGGGTCCTGTATGCTGCGTTAGAGGTTGTTTCTTTTCTTTTTCCCTTCTTTTTTTTGAGTTCGGATGTTTTTCAGTTGCAAAACAGATTACATCGTAGGTTGCAACACAAAGCGCGGCCGATGCACCACTTCCTACAGCAATCCAGGGGTGAATGGGGCCGCAGGACGGGGTCCACTCCGGGGTGCTCGAGCGCAGGTGCGACATGTATAACACGCAGGCTGTAAAATCCCCAAGAAGAGTTCATGGAAGGGTGTGTGTGTGTGTGTGTGTGTGTGTGTGTGTGTGTGTGTGGCGGGGGTGGGGGGGGGGGGACATACCTGTTCTCATTAAACTGCGGTTAGTTTAATCTCCTCTTCTG
>CAEGAF010058861.1:0-24162 GCA_903067075.1 Micropoecilia bifurca
TTTGTGTGTGTGTGTGTGTGTGTGTGTGTGTGTGTGTGTGTGTGTGTGTGTGTGTGTGTGTGTGTGTGTATACATCTTGCTACCACACAGAAAATGAGGGAGGTAACGCAACAGCTCCAAAGTTGGCTGTTAGAGAACTGCACTGGACAGAGGCATCTTGAGGTTCACCTGGTCTTAATAACAACCATTTTCTGCCAACTGGTTATTTGGGAGCGATGACTGAAAAGTAATGTTCTGTCTTTTCATCACACAAGAAAACATGGGAAAGTCGACGCATATCAGCCCTGGGTGAAGGATCCAGAAAATAAACCCACTCAACAGAGAAACAGTTAATCAGACTCAGAATCAGCCTTTCTTTGTTCAATTGAAAATTTCCAGTTTAACAGCCCATTTGTGGCCCTCTGAACGATTTTATACAGCTTCATTCATAAATAATTCAAAAATGAAGACTGGCCTGTGAGTAGAAACTGATCCATACAGATGGACACTTTTTAAAAAGTCTTTCATTTTCACAGTCGCCATATTACACAAGACACTAAATACAACAAATGGCTGTTTATTTATCAACTCGGTTTGTTCATTAGATAGAACCACAGACATCCAACAACAATTAAACAAAAATCGATTTTTGAGTGGTTTTAGAAGAAAGAATCACCGCATTCTTGTTGCTGAGTTTACGGAAAAAAAGCAGAAAAAAAACCTTACCCAAAAAACAAAAGACTCAAACCAAGAAGTTAGGCAACTACTGTCCTCTTCTGCAGTAACCCGTCTACTCAAGACCCTTTTAACATATTGGATTGTCTGTGATTTCAGTTTTGTAAAAAAAAACAATCAAAAAAAACGTGACTATTTTGTTTTGGTAGTTTTCGAAAAAAATTGCATTTTCAGTTTATTACTGGGCAAATACAGAAAGAAGAAAGAAATTTGCTTAAAATAAATTTTTGTGGTCTCTTAAATACTTTCAAAATTTTCCATAAGGCGTGACACTCGTGCAAAAAAACGGGGGAACTTTATTTTCAGACCGTTTACACCTCCCTTTAGATTAGACTCAATCTTTACTCATTAATATACTTCTTTAGTGGATATATGAAAATTTAGAATTGGAAAAATATATATATTAGTCACTGTTGGAATGGACTGAGTAAGGTGTGTTGTTGCTTTATGTGAATTTTCTGTTTCCACTGTGACTCTTACCAGATTACAATGGCAACGATCTTCAGAACTGCTTCATTTAAACTCTGGCAAAAGTTGACCAACGCGCTTCCATTGGGTCCCATCCTTCCCAGCATTATTCCTATAATAAGAGGTAAAAAAAAAAAACAGAGAGTAACTACGTTGATTGTGTATACAGGGGTACATATTATGTTCACCTGGGGTTCATCTACAGGGAAGTTTCAAATAGTGCTAATTGCTCACCAGGGGTGAAACTCGTCTTTCTAACTGAATCATTTAGAAATGTGGAGCATGTTTGCAGGGGCGCATGCCAAGCACTCACCCATAGTCGCAGAAAAAATAACAATCCCCAGCACGTTCATGCCCTCGCTGGTCCCGGGCGACGTCTTCACGATGACGTCAGGAGGCGGCGTCAGGTCCAAGGAGAAGTTCTGGATGTCGGTGCCGTTGTCGTCCTGGACGCCGTAGATGTAGACCCGCCGTGTCGTGGTCTCATCCAGCAGCTGGGTCACCGTCGGCTTGGGGATCAGCTCAGCCACTCTGTGTGTCCGATACTGGAGGACGGAAAAAAAACAAGCAGGATCCTCTAAATCAGCACAGAATTGGAGAGGAAACACCAACCACATGGTTGGGCTTTTTTTTATTATTATTATTATTTTTTAAGCAACCGACTGCATGCCATTTTCTCAATGTTATGTTTCTAATTTATGATAATCCACACAACAAACACATGATAAAATAGAAGTCTGCACTGAATTGGGACAGACTTTTTTTTAGGATCACCTTCATTTTAAAATTACACTATTATCTTCTGGTTTTGAAGATAACTAGTTCAGACAAGATAATGACTTTACTTCCACATAACAAGAGATTTAAATTATAGGTATTCAAATAAATTAGCCTTTCAAATTCAGGATAATTATCCACTAATTGTAGAAAACAAGAAGATTTCTTGTAAAGAGCAACATTTTTGAGATGGAGGAATTAAAACTGATCAGCAGAATCTTGAGGTAGGAGAGTTGATTACTTTGTTGGATTTGTTTATTGCTGTGTTCAGTGACATGGCTAAGATTTGTGACACGCCTTCTCCAATTTATTTGTGGGAAATCCATTCAACTTTTTTTTCATAGTGTATCAAAATATTTGAATTGAAAAAAGCGACTTGAGGAGATGAAAACCAATGTGCACTGCTACTTGGCACACTATTGGTAGATGTTTACGAAAGGAGCCAATCCAAGAGCTGCATTTATTTGTCTTGTCACTGATTGGTTTCCACTGCCTGTATTAAAGCACAGTAAGATATATTTGGTGTTTGAACTATTAAAATAAGCAGCTGTAAGCAATTTCAATAATTTGTAGATTTTAAATTTTGGCAGTGGTTCCTAACACCCGTAAGCTAACAGTCTGCTAGATTTGTACAAATGCTGTAGCATCGCATCTTCTACCTTACTTTTGTTGGGGAAAAAAAATCTATACCTGCAAAATCTTAAACGACACCATGTATGATCTCCTTTCTATAATATTTTATTACCATGTCGTACTGATATTAGCTTACCTGTTGAAATGTAGCTTGAACCAAGTTGGCTGGAAACATGTTGCTGGAGGAAAAAGTGGGAAAAATTGATCAGTGACTGTCAGATGTTGTACTGTATGGGTTGAATGATGCGGTTTCAACAATGCTACTAAATGTTACTAAGGCTCATGTGGGAGGACAGGCAGTCAGAGTGTAACTATGGCAACACATGCAGAAGTACCAGAGATATCAAGCAGAGTCTGAGTGAAGATGAAAGGCTAATTAAGAAAAACTTACTGTATCAAAACACTAAACTGTACTTAATGTCAAATATCACATGTAGGCGTTTATAAAACTATGGTTATGTTCAAATGATCTTATGTTTTCATAGAACCTTGCTTTTTTGTTTCCGTCTACAGTTAAGTCCAAGGTTATTCATAAAGTAGCTGTTCAATATTACCAACACGTTTCTTCTGACTAATATGAATATTAATGCTGTGAAACAGGTCATCCAGAGTTCAGGCATGAATCTGATAGAAAAATCTGTTTGTGTAGCTGGAAATTAGTGTAAAAGAAAAGAAGGCCTTAAAGAAACTAGTGACAATGGAAGAATTATCAGTGTACCAGTGAAAAACTGGTATAAGCTGCTCAGCAGTATGAGAATGGTTTCATTGCTGTGGAGAAAATTTGAAGTTTTCCAATGGTGATTGAGAAGAATATATATTACTAAATGCAAAAACTGTTAAATAATTCTCTCTATACAGATCCTTCTTTCAATTTGTTGGTCTCTTTTCCTGAAGACGCAAACTTCTTTGAAGGAGGAAATTGATTTCAGGGTTTTGAATCACTTTTGGCCAACTGCAGTTGGGTAAGAAATTTATCAGTGGGCTATCTAGAGGAAGACACAGCTGTTATTGGGGTGGCAAGATGTTTTGGTGGTTTTATTTATTGGTAAAGAGTACTTGTCAATAACTGTTATTAAATCTGTAACCCATGTAGGGGTGAGCCCAAAATCAGACCTGTTGCTAGCACAACAGAAGCTAAAAAAGACCAAGCATTCCCAGCAGACACGAATCTGCTATTCTGAACAACCTTCAGAATATTTCCTTTCTGTGTTTCCATAGTTCGCACAGTTAGCATTACACCATATCCATGTCTCATTAGATCGCTCCACATTAGGTTTGTTTCTGGAAAACGTTCATTGAAATTTGTGACCAGTAGTGATTACCAATAGTGTAACATTAATAACGGCATTTATTTTTTTTTGCTTGTAATAAGCTCTGATTTTCTGTAGGTAGGTCAATCAGACATTTCCACCCCAGCTAGTCAAAAACTAGCCATTATCTAGCCTGGATTCACTAACAACACAGTTCACCACACTGATGCATCTGGTTTCCAAAGCAGTCATAACACTTTGAATTGAAACCCAAATTTTGGGTCATTATTAATAATTTAAATGCTCTGTCTTCACTCAGTATCTCTGTCCAATAGCATTTCTTTTGTAGTCCATGTTGTGTCTGATGTGAAGCTCTTTACTAATACATTATAAAAGCAGGTTTTACACTATGAAACATCCTTTAAAGCAATAATAAACACATTTCACTCAAACACACTCAGCTTTTCTCATGTAGCAACAGAACATCACCAGGTTGGGATCCCTCCAGAAAAATGATGAATAAACAACATACTGCACAGCTGACATCCAAAAGCCCTGACCACACAAACTGATGAGAATTTTCTCATTTTCTCAATGTACCTACAAGAAGGTCACTTGTTGACAACAGAACGGACCCAACGTGGTCAGAGACCCCCAGGCAGAATTTCATTTGTGGATCGACTTGCATTTAAAACGTCATTTTTTTTGTAGTCTAGGGATTTATTACAGACAGAGTGATATTACATCGCATAACTTTTGATCGTTTTGATCAACATGGTTTACAGATGAGAACGAGAAAGTTCAGAAATGTTGAACTTTAAAATAGGATTTTAGATAAAGAAATGCCTTAATGATCACAGAGTCTCACCACATGGTTAGGAAGTGCAATACTCAAATTGTTGAAGAAGCTAAATTTTAAGGTTTTCATTAACTGTCTGCTGTGATCATCAAAATATATCAGTGTATGTTATTATTCTGTCTAATAAATGAAATACAAATTTTACTTCTTGAACTGAATTGCTAAAGCAAAGTAACTTTTTAATACTTTATTTCCCTTATTTGTATTTAAGCTCAAATTACTGGTTTGTCATTCTGTCCTTTTAGAATTGTATTCAGTCTTGGAGCTCCTCATGCCTGTAGGGGCCCTCAAGCATATTGACCCTCAACGAGGAAGGTCAAACCGATTTTCAATCTATTTCAATCTATAATTACCTTCATGTTTCTGTACATAAGCAGAAAATAATCTTGTAAAAAGCAACGAGGCGACGTTTGCTGTGAACCTGCGCCGCGTAAACAAGCCAAACCGAAACGCTGGAAACGGTTGTAAATTCCACGAGTCTAAGATGAGTAATCTATGAGAGATTAAGACATGCTGTATTCTAAAGAAAGCTTAGTAAACAGAGTGGGCGGAGTCAGTCAGGTGGGACTTCTGAACGGATTTAATTACAAAGAGAAACAGTAGAGGAAACTGTGTTTTAGTTAATGAGCCACTCTGTGTTCAGAGCACAGAATAAACGCGGCGCGTTGCCATTCATGCTCATTTATATAATGTGGCGGCGCGTGTTCGCTCACAGCAAACACTCCACTGTGCGAGGATCAGGTGCTGTTGTGAGGATGCAGCTATAGCTGACCATGACTGCATGTTGGATGAAGGCAGTAAAGAAGCTTTGCGCAATAAATCCAAAGCCCAGCTGTGCTCTGTAAACACACACACACACACACACACACAAACACAAACACACACACACACACACACACATACACACACACACACACACACACACACACACACACACACACACCCACACCCACACACACACACACACCCACCANACACACACACACACACACACACACACACACACACACACACACACACACACACACACACACACACACACACCCACATGTACACACACCCACACACACGCATACACAAACACACACAGTTTGTTGCCTATTATAGACCAGGCTTCACCACTGCACATTATCAGTACATAGCTGGATTTATGAGCTCGGCCAGTTTATAACCCTGTTTTTTTGTTATTTTAATTCCTGCCAAATGCAAGTCCAAAATGGAATATATTTTAATTCTGTTTCATAGCAAAATATCCTGAGGCTAAATAAATTTCTAATTAAGAATTAATTTTTTTAAATGACCTAGATGTCTGTGTTTGTTCATGTTTTTGAAAGTTTTTATGAATTTCTTTAATTGATCTCTCCAGTTCTTGATTTGGTGGCGTTTGGCCGCAGTTCACCATCCGACTGACACGGCCCACGTTTTCCTCAGCAGGCCAGACCCAGGTTTACCTCTAATACAACCAGACTTCAGCGCTAATTAGCTTAGCACAGTAACCCAGTCACATATAAGTTTCCAGGCCCCTGTAGTCTTAAAAGAGCAGGGTGGATCTTTTAAGGCTGCGTTATTTTATAAGTTTAATTTTTCAAAATAATTTTAATCAGCCGTTATCGATACTTTTGCAAGGCTACCATTTCTTTCTGGGTTTCTTGACGGCCTCTTACCGGATGAGGTCCAGCAGCGCATCGGCAGAACTCGTCATGGGCTTCTTGCTGTCCTCAGAATCCTCCTTCTGGGCGGCGCCACCCGGATGTATGATGTACACCATGAGGATGCCCACCACCACGGCAACAAACGTGGTCCACAAGTAGTAGGAAATGGTCATGATGCCCAAGCGACTTGAGCACTTGGCGTCCAGGGCAGCGAGACCTGACATCAAACTGAAGTGTGGGGTGGGTGGAGGGGGGAGGGGGGGCAGGGGGCAAAACAGGAGAGATCCAGGAAAGACAGAGAGGAGAAAAGGAGGAGAAAGTTGGTATTTGACAAGCTTTGAGGAACTGCTTCCCTCAGAGCTCCTTTTCTACTGCCTGTCAAAGAGGACTCTTTGAAACGGAATGAGTTTTCCTGCAGAGGGAGATAAGCAAGAAGTACGAAAGCCGAATTGTGTTAGAAACGCTCAACTAACTCTGTGTGAGGAAATTATTCACACCGCTGTATTTAACAATATTAAATTTCCACCATAATTATGCAGCGTGCGTCACATGAAAGTAAAAGCGCGTCTCTCACGTTCGCTCGGGAGCGATTACAGCACTCGGTGAAACTGAATGGGCCTGTTTAAAACCACGGAGGGCCTCTGTGTCGCCCCACTGCCTCAGCTCTCTGAAGTACGGCAATCTGAACACATTTACTGTTAGGCCTTTCACAGCAACATAACTTTCCTTTTCAGCTCTAAAGATTTCTGGGTTGGGGTGGGAGAGCAGGAAAAAAACAAAACAAAAACTCTTTTCACAGCATAAACAAAAAGACAAATTTGCATTCAAATTGGCTTTAAATTCCTTTTTCACTGGAGCAATCTTGGTTACTTTAGAAGCAAAATCAGGAAAAAAAAAAAAAGAAGCAAGCAGGAAGCTTTCAGGCGTAGCCGCGTCTCAGTCGGTGTGGAACGCAGCAGGCTGAGAAATGTCACTTTGAGAAGTGAAGGTATGAAGATATGGAGCCAGAAACAAGTGGTGGTGTCACTGAAGCAACGCCTGGGAAATCCTGATTCAACTGAAAGCTGTGGTCTGATGTTTACCTACGTTCTGTTGAGGTGTGATAATGAAATAAAACTGTGAAAATAAGTTCGTTTTGATGATTTCACCTGACAGTACCTTTAAGAAGACTATTAATCATTGCATTACAGCAATGTTACAAGTCAGGCGTTTGACTGTGATGAGAACAGGTGCCTTTAAGTCATCAACCATACAGCTAATTTCAAACAAAACAAACATATTATTGACTCACTAAATGTAAGAACCGGTTGGAGGGTTTGAAAGGAAGATTTTAGATGTCTGCGTTTAAAGGTAAAGACAATTAGTGTCCATTTTTTTTCTTCCCTTGAGCATAGCTGCCAAATAAGTAAAATCTAAAAATGACAATGTAATGAAATGCAGCCCCAGAATCGATCAGCGTGATGGTGTGGATGGTAAAAGAAGGAAAAAGAACCAAGAAAAGCTTTCAAGCTGGACTCCAAGGTGGTAAGATTGCTTAGTGCTTTGCAATTTGAATTTGATGAGCCCCGTGAAAGAAGCAGAGGGATGCGCCTCTATTTACAGAAAGGCAAAAACAAAAAAAAAATCACGTCCACAGACATAACTGGAGATAATGAAGGTGAATGCATCCATATTTAATAGAATCAGTTGTCTAAAGCAAAGCCTAGTTTGTCTTTAAGGGAAGGTATTCTGTATTTTCCAGGCACATAGAGCCATTTTATAGCACAATCAAGTGTTGCCTTCAGTTTTTAAAATGCAGCTGAACATAAATCAAACAAAGAAAAAGAAATTTGACTTTGCAATTTGGGCCCTTGAAATTCGGCCTCTGTCTCTTTAAGAAGCTCTTTCTCTTTCCGACACTTGGACTTCAGAAAGTCACCACAACAAGTCATTTACAACCGTTCTTATGAGAGTTGGACTGAGAAGTAGTGTGTATGATGGACTCGGAAGACCTGCAGCTCCACTAGGTGTTTGCCAATTGCTGCTGTTGCTAGTCTGAAGGAGCTGAGTGAGGAGGTTGTGGAGGGTGGGTGGAGCTTTGTGAAAATAGGCGGTGCTTTGTGAAAGCAAGTGTTTAGGCGCCCCAGATGGTTGCCACGGGAGAATCAAACATGCATGAAAGAGTCAAAGCAACATACCAGATATGTTTATATAAAACTATAACATGATGCAAAGCTTAAAAAAAGTCAATTTTACATAATTCTTCCTCTCCTTTAAATATAGGATGAACGGTAAAAGGCGACTTAAAAACACACACCATTTTCTCGTTATTCCAGAGGTACTTTTGTTTTTTTGCCAACATTCGCCTGCAACTGTATCTCTGCTCAGACTGTTGAGCTTGTGTGACAAGATTATCTCGCCGTCAGAGCATAATCTGCTCGCACTTGGCCAGTGTTGTCATGGACGTGTTCAGTGGGTCAGGACTTCATGGATTTTCACAGAGTATGGAGGTTACACACCAATCAAAGGCAAATATGTAACCTTATTACAGCGTAACGAGCTGCTAAACTGAAAGGTTTCAGACATATAAAAAAATGTTTCCACTTGATGAAAGCAATGTGAGGTGTTGTCATTCCACCGATCTCAGTGTCACTGCAGAGAATTCAGCGTAGCAACATTCAGCAAAGGATTGAATAGAAATGGTAGCTGGTGAATGAATGGGATGCTTTTTATGGGAACAGCTATCAGTGAAGATATTAAAGTTCTTGTTAAATAACCTCAACCCTCCTGGTTCACATAACAAACAACAATAGATCTGAAAGTTTTTTTTATTGTTGACCAGGTTGTTCTCCTACTGTAGCAAGCAGTACAGTGAAAAACTAATTCTCACATATCAGTCTGTCACACATTCAGCCTCAGTGTTGGATCCTCCGTCCAAGTTGTATTCACCAATTTTGTTAAGCATTCATTGAAAAACTGTAAAATCATTCTTTAATGCAGATGAGATATTTACTGTTTTACTGACTTTATTATGCTGTTTAAAATCTATAGTAATTCTCTCTTAACCTTCAGACACACTTCCATAATTAAAACTGCTCAAGATGGATATCGCTAACAAATCTAGGAAAGTTTATTCTGAGACAATAAGTGATCTTCCAGTTTAGAGAGTGTTGATCTGCAAATATCGAGGCATCTGGTGTTAATAATATTATAAATACGGACTCAGACATTAGATTTTCTTTTTAGAAAGAATACTTACATCAGTTCATTTGCAACACTAAGTCTACTGTCTGACATTTGATGATCCGAAACAAGTGTAAAAACAAAACAAAACAAAAAGAAAAACAGCAGAAATTTGCCAGGGGGAAAATACTTTGATTCTTTTTAATTGAAAAAAAAAATTTAATTGAAGAAACTTGTAAAAAATTTAAAAAATGACTTTATCACAGAATTATATATTTTAGATGATTAGATGTTTGACAATTTTTTTTATTTACTTGTTACACAACTTAAAAAAAGAAGAAATCCCATTTTAGATTGAAACACAATTCCAAGTCATTTGAACACATTTAGTAGCACAAACAGTATCGATATTTCTCATGAATCACTTGAACTTTGACTCGTTTCACCATCCAGACAATGATAATATAGTTTTTCTACATGAAATAAGGCACCATGTGGGCAGTAAGAAAATCTATGTTTTTTTTCTCCCTCTTACATAAGAACAGAAATGTTCTATAAGTTGTTGCTAAATGTTAAATACCTTTGACAATTTGTTGTCCTGAGCTGAACGTTGGGATCAGACAGGATTTACATATAATCATAGATTGATGCACAGATTGTGAGAATACCCTCTCCGCCCGCTGGTATTCTGGACAACAAGCTTGGCGGCGGCAACGACCGATGGTCCCAACCCTTTAGCCTGGCAGAGTAAGATAAGCTCCAGCAGAAAGAGAAAAACATCTCCAGCATTCTGCCGAGGGTCAAAGCAGCAGAGCCGTGCGACGTGAAGGAACACACAAATGACAGGCGCCATAAGCCAAGATGTCTAAGGGCGAGAGGTAAAACATCTCCTGAGGTGGATCTGTTATTAAACCGATAACGTCTTCAGCAGAATAACAAAAGGTGGAGCAGAAAAGACGGAGCGACCAGTGAGAGGCAGGGCTGGGCATGCTAAGCGAATAAAAAACATGAAAAGTTACCAACAATAATCAAGAAATTGCAGCGTGCATGTCCTTCTTGTTGTCCTCCCAAGCTTACTTATGTTAAACAGAGTTCCATAGTCACAATATGCACACTGTAAATCAACAGACAAATGTTAGTTCACCTTGTTTTGGTTCTGAACCTTTATGCATGAGATTGTAGTAAAAGTCATCTGACTCTCTCTATGGCTTTAAAATACTAAGCAGATTCTACATCTACATTTTCCTCCAACATTTCAACTCATCTTAAGCTACTTTGTTCCAAATCACAACAAAGGTCACCTCAGTACCAGAGCAGCTCTGATTCATACATAGGCATGCAAAATCAGCTTCAAACATCAGAATCCAATCATAAAGACAGATTAAAACTCATACGTACTTTACAATCAAACCTACTTACACGACTTACAACATAAAGCAGTCAAATTTGGATTTAAAGCCCAGTTGGTAGAAATCTAATGTTGGTTTTGTTCAATATGGTCTTGAATTATTGGTAGTTGCCTTCACTATGCCATGCTGTATGAAATCAATCAAGTTTATTTGTGTAGCATATCTCAGCAGCAAGGCGGTTCAAAGTGCTTTACGTCATAGAATAATTCCTTATTCTGACTGATACCTTTGTACAGTGAGGACAAGGTAAATGTTTGTAACTGTGGCTTTAGCTTGTACATGAGTAAATGTCAAGAAAAACCTACTAATTGACAAATTAATCAATCACTCAATAAAATCAATTTTACTTCAAAGTACTTTTCTTTGCAATCAGGTTTTGTGGTGCTTATTACTTTGTTGTTTTTCCTCTACAGAATTTTTATTTTCCTCTTGGATTGAACAGGTCAAAGGCAAATTATAGGTGTCATGTCAAATTATTTATGGAAATACTTTTTAGTTGTTCTGTTAAAGTCTCTTTGTAAAACAATACGGCAGCATTAGAACAGGAAAGTCCAGAATGAATATTTATGTACTTTATCATTCTTTGGCTTCATCATGTTGAAGTGAGTCCAGACAGAACAGATTAGCAGACTTCATCCGGGGACAGGGTCAGAGGTCAAAGACTCTTCTGAATAGGATGTGTTTGAAAAGCTTCTATGAGTCTGCAGCAGAATGGAACATGAATAAATAATGTTTAACGTCACAATAATCTGAACCTTCACAAAGATGGACTTGAAATAACTCATTCAACTGACTCCGGGGCTTTGAAAATGGGAGTCGTAGAGGAAATGCATGTTTCTAACTAATCCAGCTACAGGCCTCTCTAGGCTGTTTAATGATTTTCATCACTGCTTCTGTTGTCTGGGTTGCCTTTTCAAATGCTTATGTCATTTATGATGTGTTGTAACTTGTGATTCACCTCAAGTGGCAATTTTTACATTTTGAAAACCAGAAAAGGACTATATCCATTTTATTTTATTTTTTTCTAGCATTTATATTTTTAACCGTATTGCCCAGGCACCTGTTGTTGCAAGGCCACAGTGCTAACTTTGTTACCATCCAGTTGAGTTGTTGAATTTCTAAAAAGTCGTGTTTTTGTATGCATTCTTCCTGAATAAAGAGTCTGATGAACCAACATTTGCTGCAATTCCAGCTTCAAGTCTTGGGCTGGTACTAGATTTACATACTTTCTTTACAAAACAGCTCAGTCTCAGAGTGAATGGACATAATTAGTTAACATCAGATTCTCTGGTAGATGACGTCTGGTCTTTGACTAGATCATTCTAACACATGAATATTCTTCATCTCTTCTGGTCCTCTTAAGCCTTTTGCAGCCTCTAACAGGCTTTCTTTTAGGCTTGCCCTTTATTTAGCTTCATCCCTCTTACCATCTAACTGCTGATGAAAAGCATCCGCGGCACAAAATACTCAACATGAGGGATCAGCATGTGCAGGGTGACATAACCATCACACATAGCATTGGACTCAGGTTATGTTAGACTCAATCAACCACAGCACAATCTTCCACATGTTTGCTTTGTAACTTCCTCCAAACGAGACTGGCATCCACGACTCCAACTCCTTTTTTAGGTCACTAGCAACAAGGTCCTTGTCATGACTAATCAATTCCCTGCTGGTGTCATTGACACTAATGATTCAAGAAAGCCCCCGGCAATGCAAACACTTTTCATTTTTCAAGATTTCATCTTTCTAACACCTCCACTGCAGCATTGGCTCGTCTTCCCAGACAAATTCACAGAAATTCACACCTTAGTAGATGACCAAAATAGTGTAGATGTTGGCTTTGTTGGGGGCTTGTTAAGATCGTCAATGTCAGCAACTCCAACAAGGAATTGAAAGAGTCTAAATTCAGAGACTCATGTGACCTTGATGGCCTTCATTAGTAATATCAAGGGTCTTGTTAATGATCCCCGTTGCCCCATCAGTGTAAAGGCTTCTGGTTACATACGAAAACCCTGATATTTCCAACCCAAGTTTCAGAACTGAGAAACTCTCTTCGAGAGGAGACGTGTCTTAAGAAGTCCACTTGCCTTTATTTAAAACTCTCAAGATTAACATGTATGATTTCCATTTCACTGTGAGGCATTGACTTGTGTTGCTTAGTCACATAAATAGCAGCTGACGCTGTCCCATAGTTTGAGCTTTTCCTACATCTTGCCAACTACGAAGGCCTTAAATACCTTTGCAAGGCACAGTAACCAAGAAACCTTGCAGCTGAGCTGCTCTTTAGACCAGGCGGGATTACAGCGCTGGCACCTGCCATGTGCGGCCTCCTTGACCGTGGCAGGTTGGGGCACATGCCTGGCCGATCTGCCACAAGAGTTCAGGGCCATATGGAGCTTAGAGCCTCCCCTGCTCCACCTTTGCTGTGCAAGAGCATTAGAGTAATCCCACATCCAGATGAAAGAGACAGCAGTGGCTCCTTGGAAGAGGGTTATCCTTGACATCTAGGACTGACACCCTGGCCTTTTCCTTGAGCAGCTCTGATAATTATAGGTTGGGTGAGTTCTCTAACTCTCCGGCAGCTTCTAAATTTGATTTCCCCGGTTTTTATTTTGGATTTCTAGATGCGACGAGGTGTACTCCTTGGTACCACCGTTGCCTTGGTTGCAAGACATTCACAAGCAGGTCCGTGCCACACCGAGTCATCACAAATCCCGTACAAAGAAGTGTGACTGTGCACAACAAGCTCCAGCTGGAAAAGGGTATTGTTTGAATGCGACATACTTCAAGTTGTGTCAGGATTAATTAAAATCAAGAAAAATAGTCCCTTTACTTTACAGCGTTCCATTCTCTTTCAGTGAGCTGCTGTGATGGTGCTAAAAAATAAAGAAAAAACAACAACAAAAACCCCGTGACACACTCTCTAGTTGATGTAAAGCTGAATGCTTCGTGACCATCAGTGGAAATAACAGCGTCCGGACAAAATAATTTTTTGTCCGGACGCTTTAATTTTTTGTCCGGAGTTTTACCTCGTTTGTCCGACTCTCTTCTTCTGCCTTATTTGGAGCAGCAGGAGGTTCATGGACAGCAGACCGAGTCAGGAAGAGGATTCTCCTGGCTCAGCTCAACTCTGCTGTGTTTATCTGGCCCTCTGTACGCTGAGATTAAGAAAACCAATTTTCCATAAACCTCTCATTCATCCAACTCCACTTTCTGACCTACCAAGCAAACCAATTGCGGCATGAAGCATGCAGCTGAAGTCTTAGCTGTAGATTCACATTTTCTCTGCTAATCAGGACCAAGGACCAGGCCTTGAGTAGAAAATAAAACATACCTACCTCTAGTTCCTACAAAATAAAATGTGTATTCTTTAGTGGACTGCTGGAATAAGGTCTGTCAAGTAGCCAACCAAAAGAAGAAATAAAAAAAGCCATATATTGTCTTTTGCAGGACAGATGATGATGTTATCTTTTACATTTTATAATGGTATTAGGAACAATCCACAGGAAAGGAAAGGAAAGGCTTAATAAAAGCAAATACAGTAGATTTTGATCTCATCTTGAAATTGATGACGTCATGAGGAAAGAACATTATGTGGAAATATTGAGGGAACATCAAACATCTGCAAGACAGTAGGAGTGGACCCATGTATCAGCACAGATTTCCTTCATTTTAGGAGAGTCATGATCGACCGATACATATGAAGCCGATATTATCCCCATCAGCAAAGGTCTAAAAATCAACCACTGTTCTCTTCTGCTCTGCAGAGACAGGTTTGACTGACAGACCGGCCCACCAGCTCATGTCTGCATGTTTATAGTTAATAGTCATCCCACTGTTGCCAACTCAGTGACTTTCTTGCCTTCTGACGTCTTCATTCTCTTAATATTGTGGCATTTAGAAAACAGAAATTATTTTGTTTTTTCTGTCTAAGAACAAAAGAAGTTTTATTTGATTCTCCTTCATGTTCTAGGTTTGCGCCGAGGACTTGGAGTCCGTCTCAGCAGTCAATAAATATGACACTTTGAATAGTTGCCCGGCAACAGGGCCAGCACGGAAACACACAAGACAAACTCCAGTGCTTGTTATCAGGTCAGCCTGAAATGAGTTTCCTCAGCAGAGCAGCGAGGCTCCTTCAAATCTCAGTGTGAGCTGGAGAGGGACGGCGGGGGGGCGGGGCCGTTTTAAGACCCAGTAATTCGGGAGGGAGACCGATTTCAGTCAATAACCAGGTCCAGACCTTTGGCCTCCACAGTTCATCTTTGGTAACTAGTTGCATAACTATGTTTTTTTTTCTTCTTAGACATGCTTAAAGGTTTTCGAGGAGACTTGTTGTGCCTTCTAGCTTCTCACATTTTCTCTTCATTAGAAAGTTAGTTTATGTATGTAACTCTATTTTTAGATTTTTAGCTTATCGAAATATGGATTTATTTCTATTTCTATTTATTTATTTCTAAGATCTGTTATCCAATATGCTAATTTGCCCAGCTCCACTTCACCATTTAAAAAAATTTTTTTTTACAGCTTTGCCTTGGTGTCGTGACTTTGTCAGGGCATGATTCAGATTGCAGAAAGAGTGGGACGTAACGCCATACAATGTGGAGGCAGAAGCAGAAAGAGTTGGTGTGTTCAGTTCTGATCTAACCTTGTTCCTGAATGAAAGCTATGGAGGAAAAAAAAGGCAGGTTGCAAGAAAAATGTGTAGCGCAATCAAAACCAGATGTAAAGTGTTATTTTGTGGAATGAAGTGAAGTGCTTGGTTGAGCTAATCAGTGAAGTTCTGCTTTAGTTTGAATGACAAAAGCATGTAGGGAAGGAAAAGTAATTCAATCCCTTTTATAAGATTGAATACAAGGATACAAAACCGCCATGGATCTATTATTTTTATTTGAACTGTTATGTAATTCACACAATAAAAATGTTGGATCATGATACAAAAAACTTCTGCATTCCTAGTCGCTTTAATTCAATAAATGCTTGAATTAAATCTAAAATTAGACTAGATTTGAGGATTTCAGCACAGATACAATAATAGATCTAAAATATGATATAAGATTTATAAAGGTATATTTGTAAAAGTACAAACAATAATCCTAATTGTTATTTATAGCCTAAGGCCAAAAAAGAAAAAATGTCTCATACAGAAATACTAAAACATACATAGCTTCCTTATAAATTGAAAATAAACATGTTTAATTGATTTACATCAATAGATGTATTTGGCAGATTACTTGAAATTCAAACACAGGGTTTAAACTTGCAGAGCTCTCTTGATTTTTAAAATGTTAAAAATAAGGAAAAACTGGACATTGGCTACATTCGCTTTGAGCTAACAACAATGTCAGAAGGATAACTGAGATAAAGATTTGCTTTATTTGATTCCTTGTTACTTACAACCTCTGTCTACCAAGAAACATTAAGGACTTGGACATAGTTTGAAGTCTGTTATGTAGGAATATTTATAGTTTATTTGGAAAGTATTCAGTCTGCCAATACAGTTAGTGATGCTAAACCTTCAACATGTGGACAATTTAAACTTAAACCAAAATGTTATTTTTTCCTAATAGAGACAATTTAAGACTAAGTTTGAAATTTGTGAAACCTTTTCTTATCCTCATGAACCTGGTACGATGACACGTCATATTATGAGTATACAGTATTACAACATTGCAGAAAATCATGGACAAGAAAAGATCTTAGATCACAAATAATCTAAATTGTTGTATTTTGCTACTTTCATTACTGAAATTCCTTGTTTTCAATGTTTTATGTACCATGAAGGACCAAGTTCCTCTATAATGTTCACTGCTTGTTTTCTACTATTGATTTTTTTTTGGTCACCATTTGTCTGCCAAACCAAGATTTTTATACACAAAATGAAAGCATAAGGAGGCTCCCAGTGTGGTGGCCATTGTTTTTTTTTTTTGGCCTGACGCATTCATGGGATAATCTGGTTTCCGCTTTGGTTGGCGCACAGATGGCACTGGGAGGGGAAAAACGGGGACAGACATGCCGTGGGGCCAGAGAGGACATTCACCCCTAGATAAGCCCTAATGTAAGGCGCGCCGGGCTGAGCAGCCAGACTCTGGGTCCCGGCAAGACCCTCCTGCAGAAGAGAGGAGGGGGAAAGAGCAGGTGAAACTCTGCAAGACCACAGCTGGATCAGCATCAGGCGGAGAGAGACATTCACACATGGTCTGTAAATGATCCTGAAAGTGGGCGACGTAGTGGGCCGACGGTGGTCAGTTGAAGCCAACAGGCTCACAGCATCAGTTAAATAATCACTCTGTGCTCCCTTGTACTCCCATGTGCTGGATTGACCTGCGGAAACGACTTCAGATCAGTTCATGTCTTTTCCTGTAACGTGATCCATGTTTGGCACTGAAGTGGAACCCAAATGCAAAAAAAAAAAAAGGAAATATAAAGGAGACTAGGAGGAATTAATAAACATGTCTCCATGCTTGGAGTGCACATGTTCCAAGATGAAAACTGGAAATATTCAAAGAAAATGTGTGTAAACACCAACAGACAGAGATGAAGACAAAGCGGTAGAACAGACAGCAGAGATGGAGCGATGGAGAGAGAGAGAGGGAGGGATTAACTTCTCATCCAGTCTTTGCTGTTGCATCGATTGTAAGTAGCTTATTGCACAAAGCAGCCTGGATGTTGACCGTGCGTTTGCATGATTCGTTTGGAGCATGCGTGCGATACACACCGAAGATCTCATGGAGGAAACCAAGAGCTTCTGAAGGCCCCCATCCTCCCAGATGATCAAGCATTGCTCTGATCTGGCACACGGTGACCCGCGTTCCCAGAAACATATTACTCTTTAATCCTGGATTCTTCAAAAAGTAATTGGGCAGAGGAACAATCTCATCAATGTTGTCCATCTCATCTGGCCTAATCATTGCTCAGGCACGCAGGAAGACCAACCGCAGGTCCGGCGGAAGCAAATAAATTAATCGGAATCTGGAATAAACATCAACCAGCATTTTTTCCTGAGGCTTAAAAAACGAGAGTGCTCATTATGTGTGCTTTGCAAAATTAACGTTACACAAGGCACACTGAAAGCATAAATGTTAATGTATGTCTGCTGAGATTTTATGGGCTTAACCAGCATATAGCTAAATTTAAGCTACAATTGGTGTTAGCTTAACAGCTAGCACCAAATTTCCGACAATATGACGTAAAATGTTAAGTGTAAAAGAAAAAGGGACACAGTGCTTTGCTTCTCATTGTGAAGACTAGTATGACTAGATAAGGTCAGAAAAAAAGTTTAATTAGAAAAAATAAATAGAGAGGGAGAGAGAACTAGTTCACATTCTAGCTTGACTTTGACAATCGTAACACATACTTTGTATAATTCAGCGCGTTTCAGTTGAGATGCAAAATAATAAAAAGGCAACTTGAACACCAACTCTGACAAATCATCAGCAGAGAAGGTGTTTAAATGATCTAATCTACCACAGCTGTGGTAGATTAGATAATAACAGCAGTAGCTGGTGCTTGTATCTGACAGAAAAATTCTAATAAAATGCATTAAAATACTGGTATTAATGTTAACAAAAAGTGAAAAGGTTCAGAAGGTGAGTGTTCGCATCGTGTCATGGCTGATCTGTAAAACCGGTTTTTCTGTTTTGTAGAGGGGGAAAAACAGAGATAACTCTGATAGAGGACATGAAGACATGCCAGGCTTTCCTAAGTAGTCGTTCTCGTTGGATCATGATTCATAATAAAACTGAGAAGCCACCTCAAATTGAAAGCTAAACACCGTATCCTGATGCAGCACATGCTCTCGCAGCAGAGTGGTCGTATTTTTTCCCAGAATGCGCAGCTTTCATTATTTTTTTCCCATATATATTTCATCAAGTCTGAGGAAGAATGGAGACTCGTTGAGCTGATTTCTCAGTCGGAACATATTTGAAGCATTAATGATTGCTGCTAGAGGCAACGACGCAAAACCATGATAAATAACTCAAACGCTCTCTTTGTATGTATGAGCATACATGGGGACAAACGCACCAACAATGATTCTTCTCCAAAAACCAGTATACGTTAGAGATTTGTTTAGTCTTGTTCATTTAGGCATGTTTGATGTCCTTCACAGGGTAAGACAGATTCAATACACAGCGAGTTACACACACATTAGGTTCTTGTCAAGAATTTTACATCCAGTCACCTCTGGGGTTAAAATCATGTTAAAGTTGGATTTTTAATGAGATATTTGAACTATTCTTTTAGTGGCGTGGACTGATTTCCACCAAAATACTTAGAAATTTTGAGATTAAACTCAGAATTTTTGGGGAAAAAACTTGGAAATTTGTGAATTTGTAAAGTCAGTTTTTTGACTTGACAGTTTTTTGTAAAGTCAGTTTACAAAAAACTCAGACAAAACTCAGAATGTTTTGTCTGAGTTTACAAAACGTTCTGTTTTTTGCAGTTTTTTTTAAGCTAAGTTTCAACTTTCTAAAAAAGTTTCTTTCTCAGAAATCTGAGGTTAATCTCAAAAGTCCTCTTTTTTTTCTAGCAAATTTTTCTAACAAATTTTCAACTTCGCAAGCAAAGAAATTTCCAGGTTGCGTTGTCTCAAAAAACTGACATTACTGTCAAATTTCCAAGTTTTTTCTAGAAAATTTCTGCGACGTGTCATAAATTCACTTAGCTGTGCAGGTTTATTGCTCAGTCTGAACAACAAACTGTCTCAACCCTTTACCAGCTGGTTTAAGGTAAAACTGAAAACTTGGATGCTTTAGATTCTTCTAACCACTTTGTTGAGTGATGCCGTCATCACTGTACCTGATTCTTGTGTTTAAAAAAAAAACTTTCCTTTGATTTGAACACAGCTGGACAGCCTGACAAGATAACAATCTCAAAAACACATCAGAACTTGTTTCGAAAGGGATAACTCCGGCCTCCTGAATGCCTCAGAACCCACTCCTGGGGGAAATTTATTCTTGACATTTCTACCAAGCAGAGCAGTCAAATATCCAGACAGAAATACAAAAAGCGTGTGTCAGACAGTAGTGCACAGTGTGTGTGTGTGTGTGTGTGTGTGTGTGTGTGTGTGTGTGTTTTGAAGTGTTTCTGTCTAACATAGCTGGTTTTCTTACCTTGAAACGACAAGAGGCAAGATTAGCATTTTCAGCATCCTCATCAGCAGCTCACCAGGAAACTGGAAGTACTTCACCTCCTGAAAGCAACAGAGACGTTTTTTTAATGGATGTAGTTGCTGACAGCCAATCACAGTGCCGATGTCTGAGAACCGAGACGCATCACGGATAATTTCTTCAGTAAATCGGAGCCTGAGAAGGCTTTTTCTCACTGAATAGACTTAAAGATTAAATTCTTCTCTTGGAGTACATTGTTCGCCGCCTTTCAGTTTAAAGTGGGATCTCTGCGCTACTCCGGGTTTCAGGTCATCAGAAGTTCCTTCTTCCAAAAAGGTTTTTTAGCAAAAAGTTATCTTTCATTTACTTGTCAATAACAGTCCCTGACCTTGATGTGACCTGCATGTATGAGAGAGATAGATGTTCTGAAAGGCCTTGCTGCCTGTTTCAAAACTTTGTTCTAGATGGTGCTTGATGTGACGCTCTTTGGTATTTCTTAATTTTATTTTTTTTCTTTTCAACTGAAAAGTGATGATGACCTTAAGACCTACCAAACATTTTATAAAAATCATTGGAAAACGCAACACAAAAGACCTGGGTGACTTTTATTTCTAAAATGTCTTAACTTTTTTCAATAAACTTTTCGATTAACCTTTGCCGTCCATTTTGCTTCCAAGGAGCACAGCCTGTGTAGTTTTAGATCAACCTTGAGCAACACTTTGAGTCTGCTTTAAGAGATTCTGTTTTATTAAAACACATTTCACCCACACTAACTTTGTTGGGAAGGGTCTTGAGAGATCAGTGTACAGGTTTGGAGTGGTTGGTTGAGAATTTGTTCTTTGGCGATTGGTTCCATAGAGGAAACTGAACCAATCTGATTATAGATCAGAAAACAAAACAAACAAAAAAAAACAAGATGGTTCCCTCTGGTTCTAATGAAATGAAAAATTCAATTATAAACGACCATAAATCTACAGTATGTAACTTTTATTAAAACTATCACTGTGTTGAGATAATCTGTGAAGAAAATCCAGCTCCTCTTCCTTCTCTCTGTGCTAACTGCAGAAGTACGCCACATCCAATCAGAGGCAGGAGGAGGGCCTTACAGCTGTAAGTCAAGCTTGTGTATGCACTGCTCACACCCTCCCCATTGCTCTGCTACGCTATTGCGTCTTTCCAACAGCAGCGTCAGAGTGTGACATGAATGCTAATGCTAGTTGCATAGCCCCCAATGACTGGAGATAAACAATTTTCCTAGAACAATTATTTGTTTCTCCACTATTACTTCATTGAGCAGCGCATACATGAGTGTGATTGACGTGTTAAGACCCTCCTCATGTCTGATTGGTTGTTTTTGATCGCTATAGTAGCTCAGGGAGAAGGCAGAAGAGCTTGATTTGTTTGATATCTTATGACAGTATCATAAGATGTTGTCATGACATGGTGACAGTTTTAACAAATATGTAAAAAAAACCAAACATATAAAGTTATATACTGTAGTTCTAAGGTTTTGACGACCTTATCATGGTCACTTTTAATTAATTAATCTGTAAAGTGAACCAGCTGACTTTGCTCAACGTTGGCCACACCAAAAACAAAAATGTTTCATGGTGCAGCGTTTGTTTATTTTGATTTATTTTAACCATTGGATTTTCTTTCTTTTTTTTTTGCTACTCTAATTATTTCACTTATCCTTTACTGAGGAAATGTAAAAAAAGTGGCAGAAAAAGTGGCAGAAATAAAACCGTCTGAAACACAAACTGAATCCTAAGCATCTGTCCGGTGAAAATACGACCCGGTCCTCTATGTGAAGGCATTTTACTCCTCTAATCTGCTCCCCCCTTTGATTGCTCCTTAACTCCACGTTTGAAATAAGTTCTCATTTTTGAAAAAAAAAAAGCAACTGGCTGTCGGAGGATTCGTAACGGAGCCTCCAGGGCAAAAATTAATTGGTCTCACTGGAGGACCTGAAAGGCTAAGAAATGTCAAAGCCAATTAAAGGCAATAAAAACCAAACAAACATCCAGACAATGCAACTTTTCCTTGAGACATATTGATTGAATGAAAAACCAAAATAAGCTGCAATTATTTTTTTAGTTTGACTGCTTGCAGTTGAGGACTGACTTTGGTACAAATGAGATTGTTTGTAAAAGTGAGGACCGTTTTCAGCATGAAAGTTGATTTTCTGTGCACCTTTATTACGAGGCCTCTGGAAGACATTAACTTTAGAAATAAAGCACTCTGTTTCACATCCAAAACCTAAGATGATGTGAAATAAAAAAAATTAAAAAGACTGAAATGTGTTACTCTATGTCTGAAACTAAAATGAAAATTATTCTGAAACAAAACAAACTAAAGGTCGGGGCACTGAGCCAAAGTATCAAAGATATCAATACCAAGTCAGTATTGGTATCAGATCAATAGGAGCAGATCAATACTTTAGCTTTGGATACAAAATTTTACATTATTTTTTTTATTGTAGTTTCTCAAATCTACCTCAAAAAATGTGTTTTGATTTGCTCCTTTTGATCATTTTTTGCACTTTCTTTTAGGTAAATGGGTAGAAATGTGTTTTGTTTTACTATAGTTTCTGTTTATTTGGATATGTAAAACGGTTTATATGCCTTTAAACTTTGTTCAAATTCTGTTATTTAGCAAAAAGATTCATCCATCCATTTTCTTTACACCCTTGTCCCTTAATGGGGTCAGGAGGGTTGCTGATGCTCATCTCCAACTAACGTTCTGGGTGAGAGGCGGGGTCACCCTGGACAGGTCACCAGTCTGTCGCAGGGCAACAGAGACACACAGGACAACCAACCATACACACACACACACACACTCACACCTAGGGGCAGTTTAGACAGACCAATTATCCTAACATGTTTTTTTTTGGACTGTGGGAGGAAACCGGAGTACCTAGAGAAAACCCACACATGCACAGGGAGAACCGCAGAAAAACTGGGGCCGGGAATTGAACCCAGAACCTTCTTACTGCAAGGCAACAGCTCTACCAACTGCACAACTGTGCAACTGATTCAATAAGTAAAAAACATTCGAAAAAGTATCGGTGCCTGCGATACTGGTGTATCGACTTTATTGGATTGATAACAAAGTATCGTTACCTTCCCAATATAATAGCTCAAGTAATTTATTTATTTTTGAAAAAATAGATTTTTTTTCTTAAATCATTAACTCTTTTTTACCAAGAGATTGTTTAGTTAAAAAAAAAAAATCAGTTTTGGCAAAAAATGACTTCTAGGAAGATGACAATATGCAGTATCACACACTTCTCCTACAAAACACGTTACTCACTTCCACCCAGAGGATGGGAGAAACCAGCTGAATTTACCTGCCTTAGTCAACAACAGAACCACTGACCAGGTGATGCTGAAGCAAATTCTAAAGTTTATGGGAACTTTTACTGCAAATGATGTCCAACCGATGACAAATGCCCCCTGAGGTTTATTTCACTGGGATATTTTCTGACGTGGCAGCTGCTGTGTTGTATACTCCAAAAAAAACAAAACAGCGAATGAGTTTGGCAGATGCAAATATGAAAGACTTAAGTTGTGCAAGACAGAGGAAGGACAGCAAAGTGGCCCCAGACCATCCCACTGCCTCCACCATGTTCAGGGTTTCCCTCAGTGTGTTATAAGCCTTTAGACGGTTAAAAAGACTCTTTGGTGAAATGGTTGGAGGCATTATCTTCAAATTTCCTGTGAACTTTCAGCATAAACACTTGAAAGTTTTCTTCCCTGATGTTTGTTGATGTTCTGTTTCTGAAATTCTGTGGCAGTTGAATGTCAGACGTAATGACGTTGTGCACCGAACGAAAAAGGTCCTGATTTCTCATTTTGTCTCAAAGGTCGACAGAATATTACTTGACAAGTCTAAAGAGATTTGTGTTCTTGTAGGTCAGAAGTGGTTTTGACCTTTGAACTCTTTAATTGATGCCACTTTCTTGTTGCTGAATACTGAACTCTGGCTTTAACTGAAATACCTGAAGTGCTGTAGGTTTTGTCCTGGGTTATTTTGTAACTTCCTGGATGAATTTATGAAGTAAGTCTGGATGATCAGCCACTTCTGGGAAGGTTTGTAACAAAAAAAGTAACAAAAAAAAGATATATA
>CAEGAF010058869.1:0-12934 GCA_903067075.1 Micropoecilia bifurca
ACACACACACACACACACACACACACACACACACACACACACACACACACACACATATATATATATATATATATACATATATATATGTATATATAATACATGCAAGTCAATGGGTTCATGAGGCCACTATCATGACTGTTAAGGTCTTTTTTCTCACTCAAATCAAGCACAACTTAGTTTTTCAAATACTGAGTACTTTGTCAGTTTCCAGGCACAAGTTTTTACTCTTTCCTGCATCATGAAAGGCCAGAAATTACAACCATATGACAATTATGTTTAGTTCCTTTGCTTTTAACTATCTTTTTTAGCACAGATTTCTTTTATTTATTTATTTTTGTTGTTGGTCTTTTTACGAGCCTCCTTGTAGGTTTATGCAAGTACCAGCAGAGAGAAAGTGAATGATAAGTGTGTGTGTGTGTGTGTGTGTGTGTGTGTGTGTGTGTGTGTGTGTGTGTGTGTGTGTGTGTGTGTGTGTGTGTGTCTTAAACAGACGTTCTGGAGATGATTTTGCCGACACGTCTCAGGTTTTTTATTTATTTTTTTACAAGCTTTTTCAACAAGAAGTCCCACATCCTTGTGGATTTTATGACCTGTGCGCTATTTCATCTTTTCACGACAGACAGCAGTTGTGTGGTCAAATTCAACAGGAGTCCCAGTTGTGCTGCCGCTGGAGAGACTTTCCACAAACGTTTTTATTGAAAAGATAAAGAAACAGCATAGAATCGATTTCTTTTCTCTCTTTTATTTCCTTTTTTTTCAAGCCTGCTGTAAGAAAAAGGAACAACGTCGTCAGCATAAGCTTTGACATTTAATGGTGTTTGGGAGGCGAAGGGTGAATGTCTTCGTACGCAGGTGGTTTGGAACAGGTGGACATGTCCCCTTCCAGGTGTCCTCTGTCATTTTCCGTCTTCAGTGGTCTACGGTAAAAAAAAAAAAAAAAAGAAAGAAAGAAAAAAAGAAACGCAAACATCAGACAAGCTAGAAGTCAAGGGAGAAAAACTGGCCAACATCCAAATGTTTACAGGCTCAATTGGTTATGCTTAAACCCCTGCTGCCCTTTCAAAGGAAAACACAGAGGTGGAGCGATTTCTCCCTCGACGATTTGGCATTAACTCCTGGAAACGCAGGTCAGGTGCTGAGGGGGGGTCAGGGGGGCCCAGTGGCTGAGTTGGCATGCTTGTGCGATTGAAGCTGCAGTTTATAGTCGTCCCAGGTTAACTGTATTATTCCCCGCTGTCTGCCTGTGTTAAAGAGATCTGCTCGCCCAGAGACCTGCTGGGAGTAATTGTCTAAAAGCAATAAAAGAAAGTGAAAACCAGGAATGTAGCTTTGTGTTTATAGCGAGAAGTCTCTCTGCGAAACTGTTTGATGGGAATTTCAAATAGACGGCCCTCCAATTAGCCAAAGAAAAACCGAGCCTGGGATTGTGCGTAAGGAACAGGTGATGAAAAATAAAAAAAACATTCAATCCCCAACTCGAACGTTGTGCTTTTTTTTTTTTTTTTTGCCAAGACATGCATTTCAGAACAAAATGGCCATGATAAAATCTTGTATTCTTAAAGACTGATTATTTGGAGAAATGTCTGCCATTTGGGGTCAGATTGTCGCCCCGTATTCCAGCGAGGCAAAGTTTATTTTAAGGAACGGCTGCGGGGAAGATCGGATTATTTTTGCTACCTTTTTTAGAGGGCGACCAGATTTCAGCTGCCGAGCAACAAAAAAAAGGAGAGCAAAACTTACACTATCTGTGCAAAGTTAATCAAAAATGTCACCATGCGTTTGTCGAGGAGCCCCAAACCGCAGAGCAAAGCGCAAAACTGATCTGGAAGTAAATTAAACAATTTGGATTTACCAGCATGCCCACTTAAAGAGCTTGTATGCTTACTGGGTTTCTCCCATTCTTCCATTCATTAAGCCTGAATGCTCAGTGCCTCGCAAAAGTATACATGTTTTCATGTTGAAACCGCAAATTGCAGAGTACTTCATCAGGGTTTTATGTGAAAAATAAATAAATAAAAGACTAAAAGTTGCATATGGTTCTAAAGTGGAAGGAAAATATTATTCAATTATTTTCTTAAGCAGTAAAGTGAAAAAGTGGCACGATGGCTGTTGTTGGAGAGATGAAAGGCGACGCCGTGGGGAGACTCTTTGTTTTTGTTCTAATCAGGGACAGACATGTGTGTCAGATTTAATTCATTTAATTTAATTTAATTTTCCTTTGGGATCAATAAAGTATTTTTTCAATTACTCAATTGAATTTGAAGACGTGCATTACTGTCACATATATTCTCAGATCACAGCTGATCACAGTGCTCCACAGTTCTACTAAAGAAACAAAGGAAACATAAAATAATAGTTAATAAAACAGAAAAAAAAGAAATAAGCTCCTGTAAGTTTTCAATCAAATCAGTTTATTTTATGTATACTGCCAAATTACATCAATGTGAAAATATGTTGAGTATTATTTAAGTTTAAGAAGTACTCATCAAATGCAGAGAGAGCTATTGCATTAATATATTAACAGGGTTTTTTTATGTGTAATTTAATTAAAACGTTCTGCCACTTTGTAGACATTCGTGATATTAAAATGGCCCAGAATGAAAAATGAATGTGACACCTCTGTGTTTGGAAGGTGCCAAAAAGTGTGAGTGTGGGTGGGAGTTCTCCCTCCAGCAGAATTAAGTTGACAGAAATATACCCCAAAAGACTCGCAGTTCTTAACTGAAGTGAATAAATGAGCCATTCAGTGAGGAGGGGAGGGGTACAGAAACATGCCACACATTTCATATTTGTTTGGTAAGATAAGTTCACAAACAAGAGTTAACATTTCATTTCCACTTTGCAATCATACACTCCCTTCTGTCAGCCAGGACATAAAATACCAATCAAATAATCTGTCATTTTTATCACAAAATGTAGAAAAAGTTCAAGGGTTAAGGACACTTGTGCAAGACACTGGATGTAAACTCGGGGTTTAAATAAAGTTGATTGGCTACCTGCTTCCGTGACCTGCCTCTGCGCTGTGCGGCGTACAGCCTCCTGCCGCAAACGTTGCGTTGTCCGAGCGGTACAGCGACTCGTACGAAGGCAGGAGGTCTGCGTTGCCGCCACTCACCGAGCCACCGGGCCCAGGATGGCCTCGTGATCGCGCTTCCTGGGTCACGGAGTCATAAGCAGGTGGGATGCACAGCATCGTCGCGGCGCCCTGTAACATCACCGGCTGGTTTATGTTATGAACCACAACCGGGTGACCTCTTGTGTTTTGTTCCCGCACAGGAACAACATATATCTCTTCCTCCTGTCGCCTGCGAGGCCAACAGGACGCCGAATGAAACCTGCACACGCTGGTGAGCATGAAGGCCCCTCCGACTGAGATCAGGACGGGGCCCAGGAGTCGGGTCCACTGAAAGCCGAGGGCCTGGTAGTGATGCCAGCCCATGGCCGTGAAGGTGACACCCACCATCGCCAGGAAGACGCCGGACAGCAGCAGGGCAGCTCTGGTTGTCTCACCGTCCATCAAACCATCTGACAGATGTGGATGTGAAACTGGATCGCTGGTTCCCACATGCCTCTGCCCCAACATTTTAGTCCAGTAATCTGAAGAGTCGTCCTCTGTGCATCAGTTAATCTAGCTCCACATGGGGAACGACGTCTCCCACAGAGGTCGACAAAGTGAAATGAATGAACACAGAGTAACTGGATTTCCAGAGGCGACAAGTTATAAATTAACTTTCCGTTACATATTGCTGGTTAAATGTGGACAATGTGACCGAATAAGAGCCAGTCCAATGTGTGAAAACTTCTGAAACGGTGGAGGATTAAACTGTATGCATCAACACTGACACCAAATGGACATACTCTCTGTCACTGTTTGAGTTATTTTCAGGTTTTTAGTTATTATTAAAACTCTAGAAATTAGCAAGTTCATGCAAGCAGGTTGTTTTTCTTTTGATCTCTAACACATTTGCCCTCTAGACAATAGTGTAGCTGCAGAGGAATTTAGCAGCAAGAGAACAGCTGAAATCGAGAAAAACAAGGGAACTGCACAAACATTCCAGATGCTAGAACCGGTGTCCAGATAAAAAGCACGTCTGCTTTTATCTGGACATTCTTTTTATTTATTTATTTTTTTACTGTGCTGCTACTGGCAACAGATCACACTCTGACGGTCCAGAAATCAGTCTTGCATGTTAAGCCGAAGGGCTTACGCGCCCCTCACACTTGCAGTTGGAAGGCAAGCGATCTACATCTAACAGCTACACGTCCCAGTGGAAGAGCCGCTGGACTCCATCCAAAATGTCTGCTGAGGTTGGATGGTTTTTTTTTCTTTTTCTTTGCCACGACCTGCAGGAGGGGAAAAGCTCACGCTGTTTCATGACAACTTTTATATATATATATATATATATATATATATATACACACATATACATAAGCAAGCTTCCTGCACGTGAAAAACAAGAAGTCATTTTGATGACTTTAGCTCAGGGAAAGCAAACTTTCAGTTGGTTTACCCGGCTTTTATGTGCGCTACATACATATGCGCTTGTTTACTCTGACTCCGCAGTCGTGGTCTTTGGCTGCTCAGTGTGAGGAGCAGCAGAACCGTCTGCAAACAGTCTGACATTTGTTTGTACAGCGTGGTAAAATATATATATATATATTCACATATGTTCATTGAATTCTAATTCCAAATGCAAACAGTGACATGCAGACATGTTGTTCAAAGACCTACTTGAAAGCACGTCCTCATGATGTTGCATGTAGCAACCTCCCGCTAATCAAGGAGCGAGGATAATGCTTATGGCAAAGCAAAACAAAAGGGGTCTTCGGGGGGGAGGGAAACAAACTGATTATCGCGCACACAATACGAGAGAGCGATCAAATCTAACCTGTGTGCGTCCCACTGTTTACCAAAGCCGCAGCTCATTTCACTCGATGCTAATGAACAAGGGGACAGGCACAAAGGGCCCATATGAGAGCTGTGTTTAAAGAAACCTCCTGGAATTGCAGCTGTGCAGATTCTTTCAATTAGCAAACTCCAAATATTTATGGAGAGAACATTTCCTCTCTGGGAGGAAGGAAGGAAGGTTCTGTGTGTGCTTGTCTCCTGTTGACTCACTCCTGGGTCCATTGATCCCTTGAGCTCAGGGTTTGTTTAGCTTCAGGACTGCAATCCTCCTTTGAAAACGTATCTGCTTGGTACCTTTACGGTGAGAGTTTGAGAACAGATCTATGGTATTCGGTAATTTGACAACACGTCAAGAAAGACGTGTTGCAAAACGCTGATGATATTGGAGAGACAACAAGGCACAAAATGTTGGAGAACCTTCGCTTCATTCGAAACCCCAAATGTCTCAAATTATTTAGCAGATATTTTACTTGGTCGATCAAAAGTCTCAAGTCTTGTACTCTGTACATGTGAGCGTACACCAAGGTGGATCAGATTACAGAACCACCTTGGTGGAGGTGAAGTAGGACTCAGAGGGGAGCACAGGGCCTTGTGTATAAATTAGTGCCAGTACATCCCATCCTGAAGGCTTAAATGCATTGGTGGCATTTAAGGTGTTTATAAGGTTGTTGGTTTAGGTGAGTTTGTTAAAGATGTAAATCCACAAATCCTATAGAAATGGCCCGGCATCCAATTTTCCCTTTGAAGCCCCTGGACTGATTGAGCCCTTTGTTTTGGGTAAAGAAATGGTGGAAAGACAAGTTGGATTTGCTCCTTTAACGATTTGAGTCGAGTATTTCTTTCTTTCACCCGCAACTAAACAAGGTGAGAAAGTAAACAGCAAGGAACTTTTCGGCTTTCAACTACTACCCAGATAAAGAAAAAGGTGATTAAAGTAGTTTTCACAGGCTCTACACATGTATGTGTAGTCGGTTACCACAGCTAGACATTTGTTTGCTTCTCCATCAACATCGCTCAGACATTTTTGGAACGGCAGATTCCGTTGGTATGTTAACAGCTCCAAAGGTCCACCACAGGAATTAAAATATGATCGTTGCTCAGTCATCGCCCTCCCCCAAACACACACACACACACACACACACACACACACACACACACACACACGAACGATGACAAATAGCCTGTGACGTGCCTCTGTGAACATGGCACGGAAGGGTCCAGTACTATCCAGGACTGCCACTGGAGTACAGGCTGCTGGCGTTTTATTGGTTTAAATCCTTCCACAAGCGAGTCCTTTCAACAATGAAAAAATAAAACAAAGCAAAAACCCCTTACAGTAGAACCAGTAGTGTAACAGTTTCTGCTTGCTGCTGCCAGAGAGCAGCGATGCAATTAGGCGAGCTCATTATCTTCGTCTGACCTTGGGGTTATGGTTTCACATGACTCAGCGGCTCGCTGTTGCAAACAGACAGAAGGGGTTGCTCATTTTGAAATCAGCTATTTGTGAAGCTTGATCTAATTACTTCCAGCTCCAGACATCCAGGAAATCTATGCATGTGTGTTTGTGTAAGCTTAATTTAAAATTCAAGTTGTGTTATGATGGAAAATCCTTTTATTTTTATTTTTTTAAACAAAATGACTTCATCCCAGTGAAGGCAGACCTCAGTGATTGAAAAATGTCCTCTCTCGAGAAGAACTGGTGTAGGAATAAATTGCGTGGGGCCTAGATCCAAGTGTTGTTAAGTTTTACCAGAAGTTGTGGCTTTACAGCTGAAATCCATCAGACTAGATGAGTGATTTTAATATAAGTTCATTACTTTAAAGATTTACCTGCAAACAGGACGGGATTGGAAATGTCTGCTTGAATTTTGCAGTCTATTAAAACATACAAAATCTGCTCAGTGTCAAGACCTTCTATAAAAAGGTAATTTCTTTACATTAGCTTTAATGAAACTCCTGTTAGACGTTTCAGTCCAAGAATTACAAGAAAATAATCCGCTTGATTGGCAGCAATAAAAATGCTCTGCTAGTGTCGGCCACATAGAAAAAAGAAAGACGTTCATAATTTAGGGTAACAGTTGAAACAAATCTGCTTGCTGGATGGAAAAATGTGAAAGATTTCCTTGGACGAAAGTTTGACACGTTCAGGGTTTGAGTTATTTTAAAGAGGTCCTCTGGGTTCTGGAATGAGCAGGATAGGAATCCATATTAACGCAATAAACTTAGTCTATTGCTTATTTGTTCAGATGGTTTTCCTCGTGGTGAGGAGGAAGATCAAATGGACACATCACTTTCAAATTGTCCGTAAATGTTACTGATGTCGGTCTTGCTCTCTGGATGGGAGAATAACTCAGTTCTATGGCTCCAGTGGGCCTTTGAACAAACACGACTGTGTGGTGAACAACAAAGACCAAATGCTTTCGTTCTCTCTGCTCAGACCATTTCACGGGGCTGATGCTAAGGCCTGGCCTCTCAATCAACACCAGACGAACCGAGCGATCAGCCGCGAAGATGCCATTTACCACGTCAACGGAAACCGTTCAGTCCGGTAGCTTTGCAGAGCTGTACGTTAATGTGAAGGCGCAGTGAATCGACAGATCCAGTGCCCTCCTGATACACTTAACCAGCCGGTGTGCGTCGGCCGATAATGGGTGACTATGTCACAGATTATACACACTTGGCTTTAGGAGCATGCAGTCCGTTTGTAAAGCCCTGCAAAAGGTGAATAATTCAATCAAAGACGAACAGACGCGTTCTTTCCTCTGCCCTCATAAATAGACAATGATGATTCCAAACACAATTATATGGTTTTCTTATAAACCAAGGCAGTACGCAAATATGACAGTAACAAATAACAGATAAAGGATAAACCGATTTTTACTGCAATAGGATTTCTGATTAACTTATTTTCCACAACCCAAAATATATGTTTGCTTGATAAATAGAGCATTAATTCATTTCAGAACATATATGCCACACTTCTAATCTCAGGTGCAAAGGCTGCCTGCAGCTGAAATACATTGTAGTGCTACTTTCACGCTCCGGTTCGTATCTTTTCTGAGTCCGCTCAGACAACATGAGCAATCAAAGCAGAAAAAAACGTAACTATGATGGTATTTGTTCATGGTGACTGTAGGATGGAGTTTTAGGCGAACCGACTGATGGGGCCCTTTTCCTGTAGGAATCTGGGCTCCAGTCAAACCGGTTTCAGTTTATTTGCTTCAGACATGTCAGAGGAAATACATTTTCAGCTATAATTGAGTAAATAGGTAATAGTAATAGAAAGAAAAACAGCAGCCAAACATACATGCTGTTTGTATTCAACAATTTAAAATTATGCTTAAAATTAAGCAGGAAAATGTAATGAAATCTTGTGAATCCTTCACCAATCAAAATAGTCTAAGATCAGTTGTTGTTTTCTGTTCTTCTGCAGAGTAGAAATAAATTTTCTTCTTCTCTGTTTTGTTACATGCCTCAATATGAACGGAAAACTAATTCCACACACTTACAAATTAAGTCGCACATAATCGACTTATTTTAATTCCTCCACAGCTGAGTACTGTTCCAAAGTTACTTTCAGAAACTGGATGGTGTTTGTACATTCTATGTATTTTCACACTTAAACTGTTGAAAGGTTTTGCCACACACACACACACGGAAGTAGAACTAATTTAACCATTATGAGTAAAATTATGGTCACGACGGAAAAGCCATTTTTAATTCTGCCAGTGTTTTTCATAAAGTTAACATTGTAACATTGTGTTTTTGACCAGGCTAACCAAAGCCAACTTGCCTTAGCATTATTCAGAAAATAAAACTTAACATTCCTTCATCTAAATTAGACATTTGCTTAAAAAAAGGTTGTATTTTTAGTAACTTGTTGTCAACATTCACCGATCCTAGACGATCAAACTGATCCGGCCACCTTTCTGGGAGGTGATTTCTGCTCGCACATCTCACTTCGGTGTTTCAGAGTTTATCGCCGCAACTCGGGGGACCTCAAGATCTTTCGCTTCTCCGTCTGTCTGAGTGAGGCGGAAGAGTCGGCACCGATGGCTCGCACATGTGGCCGAGGAAAGACAGCTCAGAGGCTGGATCTCAAACAGTAAAGAGGAAGTCCTCCGTCAGGCAGGACGCAAGGAGATGACTGAGCGTGTAAATACGCACAAGGTGTTGATGCAGTGCTGAGTGTACAGGCACAGCCATGAACACATCTCCCTGTAAGCAAAGCACTGCATGGGACTCTCTCAGCCCAAACATAACGTCTGCAGCACATGTGTAGCTTCGCCTTTAAGAGCTTTGCTTTCGCGCTCTATCTGTCCGCAACGTGTACAGCGGCCAAGGTCCAGGCCCGGTTCTGGAAAAAAAGTGACAGAAGATTTGTTGTTTTTGTCTTGTAGCTTTCCAGTGTTTTAACTTTGCAGGTTTGAATGGAGTCAAATCTTGAGTGCTTCAGCTGCAGTTTCGGGGGCCCTTTAGGTGCAGATTCAAGACGTTTGTCTCCGTTAATGATGAAGCGCTGAATAGATTCAGATTGTTGTCTTCAACCTTAAAGCAAACAAGGTTGTCCTGAAATGGGAAGCAAAATGGGGGTTTTGTAACTGTACTGTGTGACAAACCATTCCTGAAAGCTTCGGGAAATTATTCTCACTGACTCACACAGCCACTTTAAAATCTCACGAATCCAACATGATAGATGTTTGTGTTTTAAACATAGTTGAATGGATGAAATATTAATAATTACATTGTTTCAACTAAAATGTGGATCTATACTTCTATAATTTTTTAAAATCTTGCTTTAGAATAAAAGGAATTCTTGCCTTTTTATTGGTAAATATTTAACTGTGTACTTAACTGTACTATTAACAACTACGTACCTATAATTTTGTTATTTTAAACAATTATTTTCTAATGCCCTCCCCCACCCAACTGTACCCAAATCAAAATCTGTATTTTTCTACATCTTATATTTTTATGCTACAGCAATAAAGGAAAAAAAACCCACACAGGTTTAAAGTAATCATTTTCATATATTTGTATATATTCATATATTACACATTTAATACAGGTACAATTAGAAATCATAAAACAGACAGAAATGGCAGAGATATTGATAAAAACGTGACAATCACTGACACGACGTTGCTCTTTGATACAAAACAATGAGAAGTGGGGCCTGGAGGATGACCTCAGTAAAATGCATTATAGTTTTGGGGCGACAGCAAGAACCAGCTTGCTTAATCTTCAATACATTTTCAGAACAGATGGGCTCATTAATAAAAAGTTTTTGCCTTGCTTGGGGTGGAGCAGGAAAAAAAAAGACCAAACAAGTTGGAAGCCCGAAGTTGATTTCGTTAGGAATTTTTTTTTAATTGTGGCAAAAAATGACATTGTACCAACAAAATGTGAATGCACATTTACATACAAGATTAGTTAGTGTCAGCACTTTAGTTCAATGGTGAACGCTTCAGTTTACAAAACTAGCCAAAAAACACGACTCAAATTTGTGTCCGTAATTTGACAACGGTGCGCTACAGCTTTAAAACAGACACCTGGTGATTTTATCGTCAATATGACGATAAGTCATTGGTGAACAGGCAGAGGACTGCAACGAGTTACGGTTTTCGGTATCAAATAAAAGAGCCGTGATTATTCTTCATGTCTGAGATGTCAAATAGCTACATATGACGCACAGTGTAAGGTGATCCCGCTTTGAATTACTACCAAATCTGAGGACGACCACAGGGATGATCTCAACCAGAGAAAAAGTTCGGTACGAGTTGGAAATTTTCCACCAGGAGTATTTGAAGCGGAAACCATTTGTTAGAAAAAGGTTGTATAATAAAGCACCAAGATTTAAAACGTGGCGACTTTTTAGTTTTTTCTGCTCACAGACGAGGAGCCAGTCGCAGGTTTAATGGCAGCATGGCGTCACAGCATCGACAACGCCAGATAAGTCGCGGTAAGGCATCGTTATCTTTTAGCCCTGTGGTGATGCTATTAGCTAAAAACCTGACCACGTGTACTCGATAGAGAACCAACCAAATTAACGTCTTGTTTTCAGCCAAACAAGGCGAAGAAGACTCACTTATTTCCGGAAGACAGTCGATAATAAAACGAGGCGACATTTTCCCTTCAGTATCCAAATAAAGGAGTAAATACCACACCGGGCAACACTGTAAGTGCTTTTCTCATCAACTGTGCTGCGGAATACAAAACAAGTAGAAAAAGAAAACAACGACAAAAAACGAATAAAAACCCGATTTAGGCACATTTCTTTTCAAGGCTGCAAAGTTAAATTTGGTTCAAAGTCCCTCGATTTTTCTTTTTAAGTCTAACAGTGTTTCACAGATGGAGACTCCCGTTTTAAAAAACGTCAGCACTTAAGGGTTTATCAAAAACGTCAACAGGATCTGTTTTACAAATTACAAACCCAGGGAGATCTGGAAATGCTTGGAGGCAGTTTTCTCTCTTTCTATTTTTTGACTTCTGTTCCACAGTACAAGATCAGGCACTGAGGTTGGATCTTTTATTCATTTATTTTGTCTTTTTTTGCATTTTCTGAGAGCACGAGAACAATTTAAGATCAAGTTTGTGCCACAAGTGAGAGAGTCCTGCTGTTGGAGACAAAATGGACCTTCATTGCTTCATTGCACATGTTTAAAAAGCAGAGAAAAATCAGTAAAGAAGAGCTGATTTTGAGAGTCAAGAGATATTATTTACAGTTCGGTGAGAGCTTTTCAACTCATCAGCACTTAAAAAAAATGATTCCATATTCCTTCTAGGCTCTTAGAAATGAGTACAAGAGGGAAAAGAGCTTCTGGAAAAGTTGTTAGTGCATGTTTTTTTTCTTTTTTTTCCTCAAAATTTCAAATACAATATAAATTTATGGAGAATCAATAAATTGTCTCTGTACATAATTGATCGGAAAGCATTATTAGACTTCATATCTACAATTTTTTCTGAAAGCTCATCCGAGTTTCATTTTTTTGTATCATTTCGTTTTTTTTTAAACAGTGTTCTTTACTCAGTGCTGTTTTACTGTAGTGAGATTCTGGCATCCTGCGCAAAAACGTGGGCAGAAGTGCTCGGGCGAATCGGGACGCTTCGGTTTGCCTTTTGATCGAAGACGAGACGGGGCCGGGGTCACCTCAGCAGTCTGCCATGTAGCGACCTGAAGACACAAGAGATGCACTTAAACATGTGGAAGAGTTAAATATGAAAGGTGGCAGGAACACGCAGAGGAACGACAAGGTGTTTTGAAACCGGTGATGTTGTGGTGACTTCTGAGGCTAATTGCTCTGACTTTTATTTTGGGTCGTCAGAGTAAAAGCGATTGAAAACAAAAGCCAGTCAGTCATTGCAGATTTGAAAAACTGTGTATCCTTTTTCCTCCCTGTTCGGACTTCGGTTCGGTTATTAGTGTTGGTGTGTCATGTAAAATCCCAATAAAAGACACTAAAGGCAAAGGAGGGTGAATTTTAAAAAAAAAGTGCCGTTCAACATACCCGTGGCAAATCTCTTCTTGTTGAGCGAAAGTCTGTATCCAGTCCCCTGCAGGTCCATGTCGACTCCTGACAGGGTGCTGCCCTCGTTCATGAACTGGACCGCCAAAGTGGACGGGTTCGAAGGGCCGTTCGAGAGCTCAAACTTGGCCCGCAGAGAGCCGGCGCCTGAGGTCAAAAACCAATATGGACGACAATTTATCGGTTCACCCTGTTTGGATTTATTTACATCAGTGGTGAACTTCAAAGAGAAAACAAACGAATCCCTCATCACCTTCATTTTCAGTCTTCTCCGAGATGTCGCTCAGCTTCCAAAGACATTTGCTCTGCTCCGCATTCCTAAAAGAGACAAAAAAAAACAACAAAAAAAAAAACACCTGTGGTTTTTAAAAGAAAAAAAAATGTTTTTTTTATGTTTTTTTTTTTTTTTGCAGTGGGCCACGCTGGGCTCCTGTCGGCACACCGTTCCTCACCATACGGAGTTGGGTAGAGACTGCATGTTGGTGACGCTGCCGTCGAC
>CAEGAF010058872.1:0-15319 GCA_903067075.1 Micropoecilia bifurca
ACCATTTTCTAAGCTGGGGGGGAAACCACCCGTATGATTTTTCCCAGTCGTCCAAAATCACTGTTTATACAACAAGCAAAATTCAGACACCGTTGCAAAATGTTGTGCATGCATAAACAAATAGGCAAAAAAAAAAAAAAAAAAATTAATCTGATTATAAAAATGTAATCATGCTGGATGTAAGCATGTTGGGTTAGGTTTTTTTTGGCTATTTAAAAACATTTATTTACCCTTATATTTTATATTTAGAAGAACACCATTGCAGAAGACCAAATAAAATGGAAATAAAAAAAAAATAATATGAACATTCTTTGAACCTATGAAGCTCACTCCTGAGGTTTTTTTTTTTTTTTTTTTTTTTTACCATTTTAATTGTAAAAGTAAACAAATTTTCTACTGTAACGGACAAAACAACAAATGGTCTATTTCAAGTAAACTAACTGACTTTCACTCAAACCACCAAAGAGGCAAAACCTCCATTGAAGAATGTTTAATCTCATGCTTTTGTAAACATCTACCACGATTTCTTTCTTAGCTCTGACTTTTGAAAAAAAAAATCCATCTCACTCAAACTAATTCACAAGTTTAGGGGCTCACCTGTGGATATGGTGTAGGGAAACACCATGAAGTAAAATCACAGGAAATTAACCAAAATATCAGCTGTCCACAGACGCCACATTCATCCGTTCAAACTGTTGTATCAATGTATAAACACCATGAATCTCCAGGCGTCACACCATCCAAAGAGGAGACAGTTTCTGTGTCCCAGAGAAAAAGAGAGATTTAGTGCAAAATGTGCAAATCAGCCTCAGAACAAAAGCAAATGACCTTGTGAAGATGCTTTGGTGTAACTGGTTAGTGTCATTTATCCACAGTGGAAAAGCCCTGCATGTCCGTCTGCTAAAACATCACACAGAGAAAAGCAGCCGATTCTCCAGGTATAGAACAAGAACGGCAGACTAGAAGAGGTATCGCCGAAAAATCAAGGTCATTTATAATACATTTCTAATTTGTAGTTTGAGAAAACTAAAATTAAAATATTAGTCCATAAGTGCTGAAGCAGACCTTGGTGCATTCGGAGGCAAAACACTGGGTAGCCTCCTGTGTGTTTGTGTGTGTGTGTTACTGCAAATAATTTTGTGTACAACACAAAATAAATGGCTTCAAGGAAAAATAAATCATGTGGAAAAAACTTTACTCCAAAGTAAGACCTGTGGAATAAACAAGTATTCAAATTAGCTTGATCATTCCACCACATTAGCTTAAAATTATGGCATATGGACAACAAAGTAAATGTATTGGATTGGACGCCACAAAACCCCAATTTTAAGAAAGTCAAAAGAGTTCAGTGTAATTTGTGAACAGAGATAAATAAAGATGTTTTAGTTTAACTTGTTTAAAACTCTACTTAACCAAGCTAAGCATGATCTAAAACGGGGGACCATTCTGACTGCCAGTTGATGTTCTCTTCACCTTTTCTCAAAAGCAAAGCAAATTACATCTAACAAACAACTTCCCACATCTTCCTGTCTGAACTGTCCCTTTAAATGACACCAACACTGACTTTTAAACGTGTTTCTATTCGCACCTACCGTTTCTCTCGCCTCTCCACATTTCAAAGATATTTTCTGAATGAGTCCCGTGTGAGGGCAGCATGTCGCACGGAACCGCAGGTTTTGGCACCTTAGATCTCCGTCGGTACCGTGTAATTACCGTCATTCTTCCGAACATAAACCTGCTAATGTTCTTGTTCTGTAGCAACAAAGAGCAGCAAATATTGTGGTAAATCACAGGTGTGCCGGCTCTTTCAAAACTGCACGCAGGTTGAGTGGTTTGGTTGTAGGTGTCGCAAATTCCTCCCAAATGTCCCAAACCCTGAGCTGCAGGGTCAACCTGCTCTCTCTTTTTTTTCTTTTTTTTTGCATGTACAGTATCAATGGCAGCAGCTGTGAGATTGTTTGTACACAGATGCAGAGGTGCTTGATGATAATTACATCGCAGCTGCACTCAAAGGCTCATATACTGGGAGGATTTTTCTTCTTCTTCTTCCTTCCTTGCTCATATTGTGTCGCAGCGCGGGAAGGTTGGAAACAGTCGTAATTAAAGTATTATGCGAATCAATTAAGGATTCTGATTCGATCTGTAACATACGGAGTATGTTTGTATGAAAGCTGACTCTTAAATCACCCAGGCCTTCAGTGTTTTACTAATATTAGGAATGGAAAAAGAGACTGGTTTTTTTTTCTTATATGAAAAATTAAGGGCAGGAATATATATGAGGTGAAGTGAAGACAGTGAAGTGGAATAAATGGGGAATTGGTGCTGCGTGGAGGGCCGTGAACCTGCGCAAAGCTAAGAGGTGAGACACTCATTACAGCCATGAGTCATTTTTCATTGGCTGTTATCAACTCACTGTGCGCAGAAGACGGATGGATGACAATTATGACGATAACAACCTCGCAGAGCTCAACAAAATCATTATGTCACCATTTCAGGAGCAAAATCTGTTCCATTTAAAATGTTTTCTCAGTATTTTTTTTTAAATAAGGGAAAGTCGACATATTTAACACTTTGATTATTATAATAATAAAACAATAAAATGAGTTTGAAATCCTCCTTCATGTTTCATGCAGTCTGTGTGCTTTGAGCGAAGGTGTTCACTTAAGTGTATAATGATTAAGACATCAATTACCGGTTTGATTGATGAGGGCAAATGATGCGATTCATTTTCTTCATCCAGCGGAAAAAACGGGGAGCCGCAATATGAGGCAATTTGTTGATTGATAGCGTGAATGTGCCGACCGAGTTTCAGAATAAAATATGTTCTTCACTACCTGAACTAACGCAGTTAAGCTGTTTTTTTAATAGGCACATCCATTCCTCCTGTGTCCGGGCCCACCTACACCACGGATAGGTTTATGCAGAAATGAATCATTATGCATGTCTGTAAAGAGAAGGCAAAGTTGCCTAAAGTGGAGTGAAATAAATATTTTTAGTTGCATGTATGTGTTTTCCTCCATCAATTCATTGCATTGCATAAAACAGGTTAATATATCAGATGAATATAAGTCTTTTCTCTGCTGCTATTGATGCTGATGATGTTCCTCTACCCCTCCAACAATGGGCCAAACAATGTTTGAAGAGCGCCTTGAGACCAGCTTGGTCTGAGGCTTTAGTTTTTATTCTGTTCGTGTTGTCAATGTGTAGAGGGATAATTGAGGCGATCTTTGACTATGGGATCTATTTATACAGGGCATAATTCCCTCTGTATTCAGGCATTATCATGGTGTCAGAACAAGCACAATGGCACAATAAGGTCAATATAATGAAACTCCAAAACAATATGGTGCCATTTATACAATAAAACACAAGCCGCTCTTGATTTGTTTAGACTTGTAGTGTTGTTTGGGTAATGCAGGGCAGAATGCAAAACTATTAAAAATGATTTTATTCAAATAAAAACATTTAGGGCTGAAACCTAGATGTCTGAAATAGCTTTTTCTCTTCTTTATTTTGTTTTACTTGAAACATAAATTCTGACTATAAAATGAAAATATGAAAATATCAATACTTTTATCTGTATTTCTGCCAGTTGTGACATTTGCAGAAGTTATTATGATAAACGTTGTTAAACTGTTGCTCAGAACCAAACTATTTTTGTCCCGTTGTGCCCTAAATACCATATTTTCCTTTTTTTCCCCCTTTTTATACTCAAAGGCATTTGGAGCCAAATTTACATCAGTTATCCATTTTCCACATTAGCAATATGACAAATCCCCCTCTTTATTGCAGTCCCATATCATTCTGCTTGACTTTCTCCTGGGTCTGAATTCAGTTATTGATTGCCTGCTCAGTTTCACTTGGAAAAGGTTGATAAAGGGAGGTTTTCACTTTCTCAATTCGATGTGACAGCTCCCTAACAAGAATAATGGAAAGTGCCCATTCACAGGCAAATCAAGCTAATCCAGCGTGCCCCTCTGCTCTCAATGGAGAAGTCACAGTCCTTCCCGGCCCATTCCATCACAAACCCCTCTCTCTTCAGAAACCTCGCAAGTTAGCCCAAACTCCTCCAAAAGACAACATCGCTCTTTGTTGTGCCCCCTTTTCACTCACCATCGGACGGATAAATGGGTCAATAAAAGTATACAAAGTCAGATGGGAAACAAAACCGAAGCATATAATTGGTTTGTTTTAAGTTTGGTCGGGTTTTGCCAATTCCTCGAGAGGAGATTGATGGATATTAACAGAGAAGACATCTTGAAAAACAGCTTCCAAAGTCGAGCAAGGGAGAATAAACAGGTGCTTGAATGAAGGAAGAAAGTTAGTCAAAACCTGAATGGTTGTTTTCATTAGGGCAATTTCCTTGAATTTCAAACTCCTTTTGGCCAAAATGAGGAGCAATAGTAGCTATGAAAGTTGCAATAACTTGCAAAGTTGGTTGGATAAGGTAACTGTTTTCACATCTCCAAAATGTGCATGGAATCCTCCTCAGTTTTATGTCCCCTCTCATCTGCATCATGAGCTGCACAGCTCACATAAATATTGGGATGGAAAAAAAGTTTAAAACAACCCGATTTTACTCTCTTGTGTCATATTTACATAATTAAAAAGCACCATTGTTTTGGGACGAGAGATTACAGAGGTCTTATTCAAGTTTGACTGAAGAATGACTTTGTAAGACTTTGGTTGGACCATTAAAGTGCCACAGGTTCACCCCTTTTGCTTTTAAGCTGCTGAAAAGAGAGATTAACATGATTTTGCTTTATCCACCACATACAGGCCACAAAACCATAAAACACAACCCAACGGCATCCCCGTCCGGAGCTGAATGTGCACTTGTTACCGCTCTCAATTCGGCTTTCAGCCCCCTCTAAAGAGACAAGGCCCAATCACAATATTGTCAAGGCTCTGTTGGTTTTCTGGTTCAAATCCTTGTTCACGCTGTTTGCTGAGTACTCATCTGCTGTGACAGCCTTCAGACAAACAGTAAGTCCTGAAAGAGGTCTCCCACAACCAGATCTTTCCTGCTGGGCAGCGGCTGAAACGCTCCTTTCTCTCTCCATCAAGTGGAACCCAGGCTATTGAGCCGGCCCCTGGGATCCTTCCATTGAGGTGGGCTATGGGCCAGTGCTTCCCCCCTCCGCGCCGTGGGCCACCCTCACTCTCCCAGGACACCTGTACCCCTAAACCTCATCGTGGGAACCTCCTCGCTGCCTCCGCCACCTGAGCTGCTCTCCATGCCAGCTGGGCACATCTGACAGGCACTGCTGGGAGTCAAAGCCGCCAAAGAAAGCTGAAGCTTTTTGAACTTTTTTTACCCACAAAGCATCGTTCTTATCAAAGTGCGGAGGGAAAAAGCTCGAGGAATTTCCACCAAAGTTATGAATCAAACTCATGCCAGTTCCCGATCTTTAGTAACCGTTTTAGGATTTGCATATTTATAAAGTACAGTTTACATTTCGAGCGTTTGCTCTCCCTGCACTCTGAATCTCCATGGCACGCTGCAAGAAAATGGCATCAATTAATCAACATTCATGAACCGTTTACTTGAGCTCTCTTTTGTGCGATGCAGGGCCTAATCCAGACAGAGACCAGGCTGTTATGCAGCAGTGCAGACTGCGTCACTCCACCCTTTGTGGGAGAAACCCATCAACTGGTGTTTCAGGGAAATGTCTCCCCTCATTGAGAGCCTAACCTTCCCCCTCTCTCACCCTCTTCCTCTTGTGCCCCCTCAGCACTCAGGGCAGGAAGCTCTATCTCTTAGAGGAGGCCATCCATCCATCTTGCCTCTTCCAGTCCAATTCACTGCCGCTCGGCGTGTATGAAGACATCTGTCCATATTTGATCAGATATTCCATTTTGCTGCAAATGATCTCACCCTCCATCCCCACCCACGAAGGAGGCAGCTATTTAACCGTGCTGATACTTTCCTGCATAATAACCTGCCAATTCTTTGGCTTGCAGAAGAAGCAAGTTTAATTGGGCCGTGCATTTAGAGCTCTTCTACAATTACACAATTACAGCGGAGATGCATTTCTGCATGTTGCGATGTTTGCCCCAATTTACTGCACTTTTCATACAGTTTAACTCTGGTTGTCTTTTCAGGGGATGCAAATTTGGCTCATTTGGCTTCAAATGAACCATAATTGCTCACATTGAAATCCACACCTTTCTATGAGAGGTTCCTTCCAGTTAGTTCTCATTAAACCGAAGGAGAACAAAAATTCGCAAATTCATTTCAGCGCGCTTGCCATCTGTATCTTCTTGTGGTGAAAGCTAGGAAATCCGAGTCTAAATGGACGCAGAGTGCATGGATGGGAAATGTGAAAATCAGTTTGTGCAAGTTTGTCAGAGAAGAGAAACCAGCTCCAAAGCGATGCTGGTTGTGGAAATTTCTCACAATTAAACTTGGAGACAAATACTACTGAGTGCCATACAGCAGCATTTATATCTTTGCAACTTCTTCACATGTTGCCATGTTAAAACCACAAACTTCAATTTAGATTCTCATCCCATATTAATTAATGTCTCATTAAGTAATTCAGGGTGTGTCTCCAGCAGCTTTGGATAGACTGACATTGTTTCTAGATACTGACATTTTTGCAAATTCTTCTTTAAAAAACAGATCAAATTCCATTTGTTGGAGTCCTTTTGATTTAAATCCTTAATTTGTGTTTTTGTATGTTTTGTGTTGACCTGCTGCAAGGAGAAACTGAGCTCCAGTGCAGCCTCTAACAGAAGATTGATTTGTATTTAGCTCCAGTCATCTGCACTCTGACCAGTTTTTCTGCCCACAGTATGATGCTGTCACCACAATAGTAAACATGGATAATAGGGTAATATTCAACCTTTTCATCACATGTAGCTACATTTTGTTTTTATCTGATCAGAGCATGTTCCTCTATAATTACCTTGACTCTCTTCTCCTTTCCCAGCCTGCTAGTTGTTTTTTTATGGACATACATGTCTTAACAGGTTTGCAGTTGTGCAATCCTCTGTAGATTTTATTTATGATAAATTATTTAGTGTTCTGTGAGATGGTCAAATCTATGGACATTGTTTTCTAACATAAAACCTTTCCCCTGACGTGACAGATGTGTTTGTCAGACGTGGTCCTTGGTTTTCATGATGCTGTTTGTTCACTAATGTTCTCCAGCAAAGTTTCACAGGACAGCTGTAGAAATAGAGAAAAAAAACTTTTAATTAAATATGTGCTCAACAAGTTTTCCTCAATATCATTTTAAAAAGTCACATGAATTAAGAATAAGACATAAAAACACTTTTATCACATGCAATACAAACTACACAAAACCTTGTTTAAAAAGCCTGATAACTATAATCATATATTTCATAGTACGATTGAATTATGCACACCAAATTTTAGTTGGGGGTATCAGAGGCTTAATGAAGATGAATGCCACAGTTTTCAGATTTTGGTTTGCAAACATCTGAAAATGTTTCCATTTACCACAGTTTCATAATTATGTACTACTTTGTACTGATCTGAACCCTTTAGACTAGAATTAGAAATGTTCCTTATTGCCCCACAATGGGGAAAAATGTCTGTGCAATAACAGCAAATTGACAGGCAATACGAGCAAACAGAGTTACACACATATATAAACAGAATAAAAAATAACATAATGTACAGTAATAATAACATTTTAGCACAAACACTGTGCAGTTATAAAAAAAATCCTCCTGTCCAGAGGAATGTGCAAATGGTTAAATGAAAAATGTTCAAAATGTATTTCTTTGAGCATTAAAAGACAGTCTATTTATAATTGGTGACAATAAAAACAGTGCAGCAGTAAGGCTGTGCAGATGCTGCCTGTATGTCAACACGTATTGCATTTATTGGGAGCAGGGAGGGTCATAGAGTCCACTAGCTGCAGAGAGGAGGGATCTCCTATAACTCGTTTGATGCAAAATACATTAAATACTTTAAATTGTGTAAGTATAATGTGGCCCAATGTAATAAAAAACACAATATTTTGAAGGTTTTTCAAGTAATCTTTTAAAAAATATGTATCTAAATGCACTGTCATGAGTTTGAACTGCATGTGCGATTGATGGCCGTTACTCCATTAGTAAAACGGAACGATGTGTTGGCTCCAACATCTGATCACCATCAAACAGTTTTCCTCTCCGTCCTCTTCTTTTATATCACTGTCCTAAAAGTTAAAGAAAATTCTCCTCTAAAAGGCCCTCTGCGTCTGAAGTGGCGGCCTGTGCCCACTCCAGACAATACCTTACAAGACACTGTTTAAATTCATATCCGCTCTTCCTTTCTTACCGCGGGACAACATAACAAACCGCTGACCCACTGATACACAATTAGAAGTGATGCGGCAGTTAAGGCTACAAGCAACTTTGTTTAACAGTCTGTCTTTGACCCTTCACCACTGAATAAATATAATGCCCCCAATGAGAATAAGACACTGAGGTGGAGTGAAAAGGGAGCCGGGGAAGATTTTAAGCCACACATAAGTAGTTAAAGACCTTTATAGAGTATAACACCATTATCCTTGCTGAATAAAAATGGGATTTAGTGTTTTTTCCACTTAATTTAAATCAAAAGAGTCCCCACCTTACATATTGCGGTGGTAGTGTAATGGAGAGAGACCCGAAAAAAGGCTTTGTGGCTCTGACACCTCCTATAGTGGGACCGTGTTGTCCTGCAAGCAAAAGGGAAAGAAAGGTTTTTCTTCTCTGCTTTGCTATCTGCTAACACATTCTAATTGATGCTACTGCATTCCTCCACTGGATGCATTCAGTGAATAACGAGCCTTGGACTGAATACCCATGAATTGGTCCCCACCAAGCAAAGCAGTAAAGCCTTTGCCCCCCCATCTCTGAGCCTCCCTGCGCCGCCACCATCACAACCGCGGCCGAAAACCGCCTCCCCTCCGGACCTTCCCCAAAGCCCTGCTCCTGCTTTACCGCCCATTAAAGCGCAAACCATTGTGCGGGGATGCGGTCCACAAAAGCTGTCAATCTCTCCCGGGTCCTCCAAAGCTTGGACTCACACAGACCGGAGTGACAGACCTTCTCCTCCCCCTCCTTCGCCCCTGTTCCCCCTAAAATCCTCTCCCTGAAAACTTCTCAGCTAACTATCCCCCCTCTCTCCCACTCGGGCTCTCTCTCCATCCTCAGCGCACAAAGCATCAATCTGTCTTCAGCCCCAGCACCCTTGGCCCTTTGTCCCATCTGCAGGTGCCTCTGAAAGCACCCACGGTCGCCCTGGCCTCAGCGCACGCCACGCCTAGTCCAGGGACAGGAACTGCTGACAAAGACCCAGTGTGGGAATGAGGGATGTGTGGAGGGAGAGGAGAGGGGGGCCGCTTTAAGACAGATGGCTGGGGAAGTCTCCCGACTCCTCTGCAGGGGCTGTCAGTTTGAATTCAGATCTACGAATGAGACGACCAGAGCTAGAACCACTAGAGGAATGTCCAACAACTACTGTACGTTACGTCCAGAAGTCCAGGCCAGGAAGAAAACGCAACCTGCTGCTGTCTCTGAACTTTGTATAGGACATATGTTTAGAAGGGGATGCTGACCGAAACTCAGTTTCTAGAATTATTTAATTGGATGAAGAAAAAAAAATGTACATCTTGATTTGAAAGGCTAATTTGTCACTGCAAAGCGTGACGATTAAAATAGGAGTTATTTGGAAATTTCCCAAGAAAAAATGAAAAGGCTATGCAATGAAACAAAGCAAAAATGATTGAATAAATATACATGCTCCGCATGTTTAAATGTAGCAGTGTTTACTTGATTGCTGGTTCTAAGCTGCCTTGTGGGCCTGGCAAGTTGGACCTGCTGAGAAATGCTCCTTTTTTTGTTATAGTTATTTTTTGTAAAATTTACATTTTGTTAATATTGGTTAGCATTTAAAACTGTATGGCTAAAACATTTTGAGGTACTTTTCATAAATATTCTCACAGTAGCTTTGAGTTTTGGCCTTCAGACAATCTGGAGTTTTCTCCAGAGAGAACAGATCTTTTCTGAACATTTCACTTTATTTATTTATTTATTTATTTAGTATGGAACTGAGACTAAAGATTTTGTGTTGTCTTCTCTTCAACTTTGATATAAAGATCCAGAAGCCAGTTTTTAACAAATCTGGCAGTATGTTTGCAGCCACTATCTATTAGGAAGACGTTTTGCTCTCAAGCAGTAACTTTCAGGTTGACGTCTTTAGATGTTTCTTTTACCGATTCCGAATAATGTTTTTTCATCATGATGCCGTATAGTTTGTAAAGTGCACTAGTACCTCCTGACTTTAAAAATCTTGTATTTCATTTTTAGGTAATTTCATGTGTTAATTTATAAGAACAGTATTAATTTGTTTAGCACTTATATTTATTTCCCTTTAAAAGGTAAATTTTTATTTTTGGCTGATTTTATAAGATACCAGATGAAGATTTTATTGTTTTATGGTCAGTTATTTTAATATGGAGAAAAATGTTTATTTTCTAAACTAAACAGATTTATTCTACTGCTCTTATTCCAGTCAGGAGGACATTCTCAGGATGGCAAATGTCTTCCTTTCAAATGCAATAATCACCTTCATAGCCAAATCCAGTTGTGTTTTTACTTGTATTAAGGATTCATCAAATGAATACAACATCTTCAAACATAGGGGAATTGTAACCAAGGTTGACCCAGACTTACAGAAATCCACAGTTACTGATATCTTACTAGATTTCCTTTTATATATAAAATTATATATATAAATGTCAGAGATGGAAGCAGCTGTGTTTGAGTTGTGAATAACATTTATCCACAAGTCTGTCTCCAATTAACTCAAATGTTGTTAATTAACCTTGAAGAAGTTCAAAGGAAGGATTATCTTTATCTATGTGAAGGTTTGAATTTCCAAAGAAACTAAAAAAACCCTACATTTTTGAATTTCATTTAGCAAATGAAAATTATTTTATCCCCATTTAAAACTACAGAGTGAGATAAAAGCTTATTTGCTCCATTGTCTCGGGATATGAATGTTCAAATGAATCAAACTGTTCATGAAAAACTCGATTTTGCCTTTCATTTAATTCATTATAACATGTTGTCTTTTTAAAATAAAATCTGGATTATTCAGCAAAGATTTCTAACACAAAGTTCAATGTGACCAGGTAAAACAAACTGTCCAATCTTACATTATAACAGATCACATTCAATCATTTTCCATGCAAAAATGAACCACACTGGACCACAGAGATGTATCTGCAAACTCATTAGTTAATTGTTGTTGTGGAAAACGTTATAATTTATTTAGCTACACTCTGTTCAGGCAAATCTTCTATTTACTCCAAATTCCACAGTTATATTTAGCTGTAAATGATAATAATACTAAGTATGGACAAAGTATAATCAGCACTTTTCTTTTGGTCTTACTCAGTGCAACAAGTGTGTGACGTCTCATATATGTTCCAGGGGCGCCACCATGTGGACATCCTGGGCTACAAGCATTTCACATAATTTATCTGCAAAGAAAAAAAATATATACATTATATATTTAGATAAAGTAAAAATATTTCTCTTTTTCTTAATGTATTACCAATTTTGTAAGTGGAAAGGACCTTTTTGGTCTCCTGTCATGAAAAAAGTTTAAAATAAAATAATTTACATAGTTTTTGCTCTACTTTTTTTTAATGATCGTGTTAGATTTATAATTATTATTTCAGTTTTGGCTATGGAAAAGTTACTTCAAACTCTTTCACACAGGACTTAGTTTGATTTCTCATCACCAGTTTGAATCTCGCCATTTTGTTATGTGCAATGAAACAAACTATCAAAAATAGCTCTAACTTTTAATATGGAGCAACGTTAACCTGAGAATAGGTTTTCACTTTTCACTTTCACAATTAATTTCTATTCTAAAAGCATATATTTATGCCTATTTTTTTCTACATTCCAATTAATATTAATCTTTAGTTAACTTAGAAAACCTCTTAGAAAGAAAACACAAAACTATTGTAGTTTCTTTTTAAATAGCTGTAAACAAATTTAGACAGGTAGGGTTACAGGAGTGATGTAAAGGATTTTCTGACACCTGCTGGCCAAACATCACATTGTAACTACGAGAATATTTGTGTGAAACTTAAAAATCCAGAACTATAAAAATAACTCAGATGGTCTACATAACCGTTTGTTGAAGTAAGCAGATCGAAAACAAAACAAGCCTGCTTTTCTCAGGGTTTAGAAATTAGTTTAGGATGAAACAATGCCCACGCCATTCTGTGTAAAATTGTGCTCATCTATAGATAAATTTGTGATTAGAACTGATTGACTGCAAGCTTCTGTTTTTCAATAGTTGGTTGTCCCTCTGTAGTAACACTGTGACAGTCTGCCAGTTTCCTAAAACAGGAATTTTTCAAACAATATTGAATCTACCAACAGGTGAGTGCAATGCTTCATCTATCCACTAGATGGGGATATAGTTTAACTTTAGAGTGTGGATATTTAAGCGACGTGGTGTGATGACGTAACACTTCCTCGTTATGCAATAAGTCCATATTTGTAGCTGCTTTTCCCCTAGGTATTTATTTTCAGCACTTAAAGTATTAAAAATATCTTTATATATTTAAGTAATTTTCAGGGATAACATATAGTACAAGAGGAGCAAACAAATTGAAAGAACAAAACTTGATGTAGAGAAAACTTAACTTTATATTAATATTTAATACAGAAGAATTGATATGTGGTATTTTATGTAATTTCCTGTAAGAATCGCCTCAAATTATTGATAAGGTAAAAAAAAGGAGTCCCACATGAAAAGGAGTTTAAGTATTTCAAATATTGATCGTTCAAAAACTGTTTTATAACAGATGTTAGGAATTTGGAACTGTTTCAGTGATTTTCCTTTAGTTTGTTGGTTGAATGTGTCTGGAAATGTCCAATTACTTAAAATACATAAAATGAATTTGAGACATACAATTGAAAAATGTTTTCTGTTTTATGTCAGCTATGCTGTATGTAAGATTTCCTTCAAACTCACGTCATCACTAAAGATGACTGTACCTTTAAGTTATTTGGGAAAGTCCATCGGATGATGTCATGGCTTTCTAAGCTTCTAATAGGTTCTTTCAGATCATCTGAGTTCTCTGGCACCTGTGGATGCAAATTAGGGACACAAGTTCAGTTCAGGCTTTGATGCTATTTCCAGACGCTTGAAGATGCTTTATTCATCTTTTCAAACAATTACTGGATGTACAGTCATAAACAGCATGGCAATGTTGAGTCGTCATACTTTTTGTCCTAGATATGAGTGTATTTTGGGCCAAATGTGTAAATCAACCACAGACTAATAGCAAAAAAAACCACAGATTTCTTTTGTTTTGGAGAGGATTTTTAAGTGTCATTTTTAAATTTAGAGGAAAAAGGGGAAGTTTGCAGTCTTGACAACATTAATTCAACTGTGAATTAGAGAGGGCGCTCTACTGCTGCATCATTTGCATGGGTGGTTTACTGCAGGAGGACCATGAAAGGTTTGTGATCAGGACAGAAAAGTTGTGAGCCTAAAAATCTGAACCAGTAAAACCAGTTCTGTCCAGAAAAATGGGCCAGGATTGCAGTGATACAGTGAGACTTTTGTAAAAGAAAACCCAAAATGTTTGCAGTTTTAAATGCATTTCTATCAGAAAATATATTTAAACTGGTGGAATATTAAGAAAGAAAAATGTGTTGAAAAATCAATTCTTTCATCATTTAGCAAATGTTTTAATATCCTATAGGTTGAGAGTGAGTTAATGTAAAACAGTGAGAATAAAATTGTCTTTCTTGTTTCTGTTGTATATACATTAAATCACTAATTACAATTATCTCTTCTAATAATCTTTTTTTTCTCTTTTGCAATCATCTGACCTTTCATCCTTGTTTTTTTCTAATTGCTTGCAAAGGATAAATGTAAACTCACAAGCAAAGCAGCTCTGGTCACACAGTTCATGGCACATGATGCAAATAAGCCGTCAGCAAATCATATTTCCACTGAGGAATGATATGCATTTCTACTGGATGCCTCTGAAAATTAAAACTGAAACAGATCAACATTGTTGTCAGAGCTGGTAACACTACTTTCATTATCTTTTCTTAGAAAAGACAATTATGCAATTTGTAACTGGAAATACATGTACTGGACTGGATGGGAGGGAGTGGATTATATTGAATTAGATTACAATAGTAGAATAATTGGATTTACATACATGAATGTATGCAATTAGATTAAATTGGTCTTGATTTCTTTTACACCACAACTCTCTGGATTATTACATGAATAATGCAGTTGATAACTTGAGTTTTAAGTTCTAACTTGTGTTTTCTAAACTCTGGAGTGTGAATTTAATGCTTTACATTAAATTCTTGTTCACAGGTCTTCAGGAACATCTCTTGCTATTTTTCTTTCCAGGGTCTTTGAAGTTTTTCACTTCCTTCCCCTGTCAGGTTTGTTCTGTGCCATGTGGTTCTCTTTGAATGTCTCTCACTCCATTTGTTGACTTTGAAATGCAGTGATATCTCTGTTGATCCTTCTCCTGCTGCTCTGTGAGGTTAGACCGTTCATTTTTCAAGCTTTGAGCTTTACAAATGTAACTCAGCGCTCAATAAAAAGCTCATTTCCTGAGGGAAGTGATTTTCTTTTAAACCAGATGACTTCTGTGGAGTGGTGTGATTTTCTGTGATGTACAAAAATGCAACTATTCAAAAAGTCTGACAATTAAGCCTAAAGCTATTTATACCACCATCTGATCTGGTTTTGAAATAATTTCCAATCCTTTAGGAAGTTTATTTTTATTTGAAACAAGGCAGTCAAAAAAATAGAACAGTGTAAATAACTTATCAATTAAAAAAAAAGAAATTTCTCTAATTTGATCTATTACATAAAAATGGGATATCAAAATGTATCCTTCTTAATAACCAGCGAAAAAAATCTTTACTGGCTTGACAGCAAACCCTTCGATTGCTGACCAGCTTTTTGCTTTTTATCTTTGGTAATGAGCTCCAAGTATTTTAGGCTGAAAAGTTGGGACATTGGCTGGGCCATCCAAAAACTTTAATATTGCTTCCAGTCAGAGGAAACATGTTTGTAAAACTAAAAGATTAATTTAATCCTATAAATTTGCTAAGGGTGTAAATAATTTGGGGTACAATGTACAATTCTAATAATAAAAAAGCTGTATTAAAATACTTCCTACTGTTTTAGGGACCTGGGAAATACTTTTTCGAACAATAAAATGTTGAACATTTTGAGTTAGACCTTTATTGATCAAATTGAGAATTTCAACCCTGATATTTAATTTTTCAAATAGTATTTGTGTTT